>JANHGN010022634.1:32579-46753 GCA_024605025.1 Megaceryle maxima | reverse complement strand
TTTTATATTAAACAAGTGTTTAATTCCTTGATGGATTAAGATCAACTTCTAATTGAGTTTATTTTTGACTTATCTTTCAGCAAATACTTAATGCTTATTAGAAATTTTTATTTTAGCTGAAATTTATTATTTTTTCAACAGCGCTAAAAAAAACTAAACAAAGCAAACAGTTTGAAAAAGAAAAAAGCAACAAACCAAAACCAACAAACCCAAATAAATTTTGTTGTTGGAATACTTAGAACTGCATTAGGTAGAAATTTATTTTTTAATTTGTGCCTGCCTTTCTTAAGATTTTTTTCTTACTTTCACTAGCAAAATGCCTACATCATTGTGACTTTGCTGCTTTTACAAGTTTTAACATACTCTAATAATATTCAAGTCTCTGTAGTACTAATCCTGGAAATTGCAATGGATTCTGTAATGTGACTGTCAGAGGCATGGGAGAGACTAGAACTTGAGATTTGCATCAGCGAACCAAGTGCTGTTGCCATTGTTATTTTGTTTTAAAAAAAAATTTCTAGCTAGTCTTTCTTATCTATGTTCTGTTTGAAAAAGAACTGTTGTGGTTTGGGTGTCTAAGTCTAAATAAAATTATTATGGAGAGAAACTTGGGTTTCTGTATATGAGTTGGAAGCGTAAATGAAGAGTGAGTTCTGAGTAGTCAGATACTTGGCTAGCCTGAGTCACCTTATCTTTGTCATGTAACTTCAGTGGTTTTTACATTCTCTGAAGGTAGGTGAGTTTTCTAACATTTCTAATATTTTTGGAAAAATTATGTGGGTTGAAAGTTGGTATGCAAAGTTTCCATACTGGGCAGTGAACAAACTTACAGAAGTAGTCCTTTATTGTTTCCTGGTATTAACAAATCTACTTGTTTGTCTGTTGGCAAGTGCTGAACAGAGGACTCCCACCAGAGATTCTGTATTAGGTTGAGAAAATGTATGTGATCTGAGACTTTGCAACTGGCAATGCTGTGCATGTGGAACAGGTTCTGGCTGAATGATTTAGAGCTGTGTATGTTGTGTCTGATGGGGAAAAAACAGAGCAAAAGCATTTTTTAGTGAAAGGTAGAGCAAGTCCAACCCAACCTAAGGGCGTCATCCCAGGTACTCGAGTTTAGCATGTTGATTTTTATTTTCTACTTATTCTTTTATTCATCTTGATTACTAATTGTTCTTTGATACTCGTTGAGCAATTATATGAGGGGTCTGATTTTTATTCTTAATGAAACCTTAGAGCTTTTCTCAATAGTATTAAATTACTTGTATAAAATCATTGCTTGCAGGATCAGGTATGAAGTTAAATGAATTCTTCACAATTTGGGGTCAGGACAGGATCTGAAGCCTATACTGCAGATTCATTGCTACTTTCTTTATCATTTTCAAAATAATGAGGAGAAGATGAAGCCTCAAGGCTAGTTTCATGTTTAGCTTGATCTTGAATTTTGAATGAATGATGTGAAGTAGAAAAAAAAAAAAATTAACTTTCATGAGAATTATTTAGGTTTAACAAAGTATGGATAAAAAAATCAAAATATATTGTATTTTCAAGGAAAAAAATATGCAGAAGTTTCTCATAGCACTTCTTCTGCTTTGTTTTCCAGATTACATACTTAGACTAAGTATATGTTTATAAAGCATCTGCTGAACAGATTTCTTTTTGTTTGTTTGTTTGTGTTGTTGTTGTTGTTTTTGTTGTTGTTGTGGTGTTTTGTTTTTTTTTTAATGCGAATGCCGTGGTCACTGAGATGTACCTTAAGGTCCTCATGGTATGGCAGGGGAGAGAGGGGGTGATAATGTCCATTGCTGTAAACCAAGCAAAAAATGTATTCTGCTTCAGAAAGGGAAAAGAAGTTCCAAGTTTTGTGAAATACTTCAGTAATTTTTTTATTTCTACAATTCACAAGTTCTAGTTTTTACAAAACTTCTACCTTCAATCTGAACTTTAACCTTTTTTCTTAACTTATGCTTAATATAAAGTGTAAGTATACAAGACATTTTTTTATCTTGCTATATACTGCTTGTAACACAGTTCAAGTACATTGTTGTATGTAAATGAGAAGAAATTTAATTAGTAAAACATCAGAAATGCAGGCTGTAAGCAAAAATATTAAAACTCAGAATTATGCAGGTGTCCTTAAGAAGTAAAAAACAAAAAACAAACCAACCAACCAAAACCAAAAAAACTCCAACCAAACAAAAAAAAAAGCTGTTCTGTGGCAAGATCAGGGATTTAGACCTAGCAAAATAATAAGTAAAATATTTTCTGTTTTCCATTACTGCAAGATGAATGAATTTATTTGCTATATAAAATATACTATATATTTCTATTAGACAGTCTTAATTTCCATCTTGAAGTAATTATATGGTGCACACAGAATGCTTTGGGTCTTACCTATAATATCATGACTTTGCGCATGTATGCTACCTGCTGGTCTTAATATCAAATTTGTCATCAGAAAAATGTCTTCCATCCTTCACTTTGCTGTAACCTAAAACACAGCTTCTACTCAGTACTTGTTTGAAACAGAAAGAAATGATCAAGGTATGTGTAAACATCCAATTTAATATGAAAACAATCTTAACAAATACTAAAGAAAATTTTAGGAGTGAGATAGCAAAGGTTTTTTCTCTTCTATTTATTTTCCCAATTCTGAGCTAAGGATCACTGTATTTTGCACTTGAATGTGTCAAAATTAACTACATGTGAATTCTGCTACTTAAACAGTTTTTCAGGCATGTCCACATGAGAGTAATCAGTGACAGTGATATTCATGTAAGTGAATCCTTTTAAAATACATTTTCATTAGCCTTGATAGAGTCAAACTGTCAGATTTTGTATTAAATAGTCCATGAAATGGTGTGTATATTGATCTCCTCAAATCATGCATTCTAGTGTAAATTACTTACCAAGTCATTTAACTTCAGTATAAGATTTGCTCCTTTGGGCTCCTCTTCCATGATGTAGTACCTGCTGTGCTTCTGAAACTCAACACAGCTCAGTCTTTTCCTGTTCCAAGAACCCCCACACCCCATTTTGCTTGTTAGATTCCTTTAGAGCATGACAGTTTGGTCAGCCCAGGAAACGGCACTTAGCCTGGAGTAGGTCATTGTTCTAGTTTTTCTTGATGCTTGCATAGTTTATCCTGACTTTTATGACTGGCTTTAGGAAAGGAATGTTTTCCTAAATTAGACTGGGATGAATCTGGGGAGATTGGATGTGTTCCTTTGTGACCTTTGCTAGATTATATGATCCTGCTCTGGCAAGGGGGTTGGGCTCAAAGATCTCCAAGGACCCTTCCAACCCCTGACACCCTGTGATACCTGTGATTTTGTAACCTGTTACTCTTGGAAGCCTTTAACGTATTTGCTTCACAGCCCTTGCAGAGCCTTCGGATATTAGCAGCCTTTTAGTCTCCTGTCTGTCTGTTTTAATTTCAAAAATACAGTGGGTATTTTTTTATTAAACAATTTTGTGGATTTGGCAGTAGAAGTGTCCAGATGAAGTGGAATGGCTGGTGATCAGGTGCTCTGAATTTGCTCTGATGTTAAAGTCTATGAAACAATGAAACTAAGTGAAGAAATTGTGTATGCTGTAATGTTCAATCAAAGAGAAAAAAAATGAAAAACAACTGCACCTGGGGAAAAAGATTTTGAAATACACCTGGAGATGTTCCAAATGTGTGCTTTCTTAATAATTAGCACATCATACACCTAGTTAGCATCTCATAAATAAGCATAAAGTAGTCATTTAATGAATCATTTTACTTTTTGCTGTCAGAGGTTACAAAGAAAAGGAAAAGACTTTGTTTATTTTAAGAACAAAGTATAGCTCTTCTTTCAGCATTAAAAAAAAAACAAAAACAAAAACAAAAACAACTGTGGTAGATAACCCAGTGTTGTATTATATATAGATAAGGTGTTTGGTGGTTTTGTTTTGTTTTAGTTTTTAAATACTATGTAACATGAGTTAAGAGTTAAGATCAGTGTCATCAAATACACAGCTATTTTGTTTAGCTGTTTTTTGGGGTTTTTTTTCACATTATAGGGGATGGCATTGGTTAAGCCATGGTGCATTTTCTGACTGCAGGCTTCCCTAGGTTTGATACTGAGATCCTGTGTGGGAGTCTGTTTAGTCACAGAAATGTTTCAGGCTTCCTGTCTCTGTTCTATGAAGGTAGACTCAGCTTATATAGTGCTAAGAAAGGCATTAGTACATTGTAACATTCTGGTCTTTGTAGAGGTGTATCTAGTCTTGAGAGCTGCATGGCTCTGTGGGGGCTAATACCACTAAATCTAACTATGGAAGATGACTCTTCATGTTGTTAAGGCAGAAGACTGGGCATGGGATGGAGGAGCAGAGGGGCAGGATGCTGTCCCATCCACTTATGGAGACATGTCTTAGCACTCTGCCTGGATTTTAGCAATGATTTCAAAATACACTGTTAAGAGTCACTTTCATTTGTTGTCTGAATTTATTGTTCTATTAAGAATTAATTACAATGTTTGTGAATATTCTGTCACATGAAATAGGAGAAATTAAATGCTAGAGAGGCCTCTGTATTTAGAATTAATGAAAAATAGGCATATAGAACACATCGGTAAGGTACTTTCCTTGTTTCCTTAAAGTTAGATTTATATGCTTAATGTTTCTTGTAGGATCAAGACATCAACACTGGTAAGAGAAGCCAAAAAAAAATAATTTGGAAGCTGAGCTTTATCTGACGTTTGGCTGGCTACAGGTCTGCAGTGTGTCTGTCAGAGGTGTGAGTGGGGACTACGTAAATCAGATTTTTAATGTAATGTATTTTCTCTTACACAAGGCTGACACCATTTTCCTCTCCATTTTTGGCCTCTTCAATATCTCTGTAGATGGTTTGTTTTTTTTTTTTAGCACAAGCAAGTGAAGATACTTACTCATGTACCAACAGTTTATCATAATCCAAGACTTCTGTTTAAGTGCTGTATACAAGAATTCTATTTCTTAGGTAGAGACAGATATAAATTAATGAAATTCTGAAGTAATTTGGCTGGCATCTTGAAACTTGCTTATTGTGTTTGTTGGAGCTATAGAATTGGGGGGGGGGGGAAGCCCTAAAACCAACACCTAAAAATATTTTTAAGAAACCTTTGAATAAATGATCTGAATAGCATTCTGAGAGAGTCTTTGACATCCATCAGCCGCCTTCTTAAGTGGTAGTACCAACATAATGTCTGTGGAGACAATGCATTGAGTACAGCCAAGGTATTTTTGGATTTCTTAATGCAGGTTTTCATCCTGCAGTGTATCATTAGGTGTTACCAACAGCAAAGAAAACTGCCAATCATCTTAACAATTAACTACTTTTTAAAAGCCATCCGGTGACTTTAATTATGATTAAGTATTCATGAAATTAGGTAACACCAAATAGACAGATTCCTTCTGGTAATGGTCAAGGTGCTTATTTTCTCCATATTGTTAGGCTTTGGTCTTGCAGAGCGCTTTGAACGTATGCATAGTTTTGAAGTTAGTAGGAAATTCTTGCATAACCAGCATATTTTAATTACCTTGAAAAATAAACCCCAAAAGACTTCCAAGACTACTTTTTTTTCTCCAGGAACAGCTGTAGTCTTTACTCTCTATTTTTACTCAATGCTCTTTCTGTAATTTACCTTTACTTGAACTTTACTCCTGTGCTCTTCAGCTTGTTTTGGCCTTTGTTGAATAGAAACAGTTAATTTCAAGGTGTTTATCTTTATTCCTTGGTCTTCAAAAGCAGTGAAGAGTGTGCCAGTTTAGTAGGTCTACCTGGCCCCAGGCAAAAATTTGGAGTTGCATATTCTTTCCGAAGCATCCATGAGTAGACTGAAGTCCTGTTTGCTACCACTTTGGGGGCAGAAAATAGACACGATGTCTACAGTACTTTCAGCTCCTAGCATCTTGAAGGCTGAGTGAAAGTGGTGGCACACTTTGGAGGAATGCAAAAGATTGGAAGACACAGTGGTTGAGTCAAAGGATACACCTCCAAATTCTCAACTCAGAGTTTCTTAAGTCCATACTTTGATTTCTATTGGTACAGGTGCCAACTTGTCAAGCATACTTGAAATCAAGTACATTTATGTACAGTAGTGATTTTACTCTTGTTTTGTATGCTGCAGACAGATTGCAGGAAAATTTTTAGTGAGAGCAGCCCTGCAATGTTTCATAGCCTGGGAATTTACATCCTGCTGTAAATAAGTTGGAGTGGGGACTTGCTTTCCCATCCTACATCGACTTATGTAAGTGCTTTACTCCAATGGGTTTAAGTAGTTAATCCTCTTATTTTCTTCTTTTAATTAACAGAAAATAAAACCAAATAATTATCTCAGACTTTGGGCAGATGAAACTGGAAGGACTGAAAGAGGTTTTATGTTATCTGAGGTTTTTAATATTGTACAAACTGTTAGGATACCTTCTGAATAGTCATTGCAACATTTAGGTTTCAGAATATTTTGGTAAAATTGAGGGTCTGGTCAGGATTTCTTGAATATAGCCAAAACCTGTAAATACTAGGTGTGAATAGGTGGAAAATAGCTGAAAAATGCATGCAGCTGAAAATACCTTATCGGGTCCCAGAGGAATTCAGAGACTTAACTACTGTATAGCTCTTTACTCAGTGAGAGTAACCAAATATTGACATGTCTTGCAGCTAAGCACTCGGTGACATTTGTAAAGTACTGAAGTACCTTTGAAAATCTGGCTCTACATACTTCTGGCGTATGGAATCCTCTTCATCTGCCATGATTGTGCAGTTGCTTTTGGCAGCACTGGTAGTACTGTCTTTTTTACTATTATTCCTCTTCTCCTTGCAGAAATACCTGTTTCATGTACTGTGACCTGCTCTTCGACCACCTAGAATCCAGAACAGTGTGGGGTTAGAGTGCATCCATCTTCTGTCTGGACCCATTGCTTCTCATTGTGTTTCTTTTTCTCTCCTCCACTGCCACACTCCCATTTTCCAGTGTGTCAGTCAGCCATCGTTTTTACATTTAGAAGCGCACTTAATTTTTTTACTTTCCTTGCTTGGCTCTGAAAATATTTTTCTGGCATATGATAGTTGAGAATTTGTGTAACTCTGGGAGGATGGGAGCAATGAAATAACTCAATGATCCTTGCTATCCTTACCTGTTTTGAGTTTGATTTTGTTTCACAAAACAACACACAACCACCCATAAAAGAAGAAAAGCAACTTAGTTTTCATTCTGTTCTAAGAAATAATTGACCTGACTCCGTTATCAAAGGTTTTGGGTGTTAAAATATTATGTAGCCAGTGAGTGATCCAACAGAATACAGTTATTTTTAGGCCTCAGCTTTACTGACCAAATTAAACTAAAAAAAAATATACCTGAAACTTAGACTTTTAAATTAATAAAATAATTACATAGGCGATTTCACTATTGGGCACGCATGCATTGTTGCAGTTATATGTGTTTTCATTTGCAGAAGATCCTTCAATACACAATAAACTAAGATTTCTTAATACATTTTATTTTTTGTGCTTGTGCTCTTTCTCTCACAAGGTCTTTTTTTTTTTTTTTTTTTAAGATTTACTCTAATGTTTTAGTTAACATGCTTTATGCTAAAGCTTACCCTGATGCTTAACACTTTAAATAAAAGGAAAATTTATTTAAAGAAAATTTGGCATATGCTTCCCTTTAGGGAGCATATGCCAAATAGTGTTTCAGGTAATTAAAAACCTATATTTCCATCATTGAGTAATTAGACAATACTAGCATGTGTATTTCCTTGCACTTGCTAGGCAAGATAGTTTTTATTATCTTGTTACAACATCCAACTTCATTGGTAATAGCGAACTAAACTCAAAATAAAACTATGTGCTGCTACTTTGCCATGAGTAATAAAGAACTCAATAATGCGCATATATTTTATTTAAGTAACCTACGTTGCAAAGCGTAATGGAATGATTTGAAACACATCCTGACTCTAAAACAAATGGACAATAGAAATAGAAGGTAGATCTTAAATGTTATTTGTCTCTGTGTAAATTATGTAGTTGTATTTTAAAATACTTTGCTCTTTAAAGAACTATATAAACAGTAGGTTAAAGTCACTCCTTTATGTGACGTGAGACTGCACAATTTTAAATGAGATTAAAAGTGTAATTTTTGGTTAATTGTTAACTTACTAATTCTGCATGCATGCATCTGTAGGGATTATTTGGAGAACAGAATTTAGACCATGTTATCCTAAGTAATACAGAGTGTCTGGTTATAATTCACTGTAGAATTAACTATACTCAAAGTCTGAGGAAAAGTCTGCTGGCCATTAGCCAACAGCAATTGCCACAAGTCAAAAGAGCTGCAAGGTGCAGGTCAAATTTAAGAAGTACAGAATGCTAAAGCTAAATTATTTAATTCAAAAAACATAGTGCAGATAATCAAATAAGCTGTTGAGAGTATTCGACTGGGAGCACATGGAAACCATCTGTTCCTCTATAAGCTAAACCATAGTAATAAATACAGGCAATCATGTGTAGTTAACTGGATACATTTTAGTCAGTACACTATAATGCCATTCTCAAACAATTTATGAAAAATATTTAAGTTTATTTGTGTGGAAAAACATGAATATATGCATATGAGAAATGCCTGACAAACGTGAAGAGTTTTATTTGGTTATACTCTTCAGTACAAATGAATACTGTGTATTTATAAATAATTTCTACTTTTTTTAAATTAATCATCTGAAACTACAAAAATTGTACAAAGACGAGGCTTCTTGATGATCTCTCAATTTCTAATGGAGAATTCTGAACAATACTATTTTACATGTACGTGTTTGAATGGTTGAGAAATGGCTTAAGGTTTTCTTTATCTTTTTAAAAACAGTGTTTAGTCTATTGGGCTGGAAATAATTGAAAGTGAAGTGAAAATGTTTATCTGTTTTTATAGCAAAGCTTTCTAAATATGATCATAATCAATATGAATTAGTTTACATTTCTGCAGTAAGTCTGCATTTTCTATCATTGTTTGTTTTAGGAGAGTTTTCTGATAGTTGAATTCTTTACCCCTAACTGGGATAATTATATAAAAGAAAGTGCACACAGAGTTTGTCCAGCAGTCTCCAAGCTGTAATGTGTATTTACTGCATTTCAGCTCCATGTCAACCTCTCTCCAAAAATATGAGTATTTATGGTGCACATAAGCAGTGCCATTCTGAAATTTTATGTGAAGTTTCTTCAAAATAGATTGAACTTGCTGCCTGTGTGTGTAATTATAGCAGTAAACAAATGCAGTGATCAAGCATGTGAAACTACACAGAAGTGTTTTGGAATGGTCAATTTTTTTGAGTGTAGATTTCTAGTATGACCTGACGCCACATAAAATCTTGCCAGCATTAGTACTGTACTAATAAAGGAACATGTCTGTTGCCTTCAAAATTCTTCGGTCTGCATGATTACTTTAAAAATATTAATTTGTATAATTAAAATTTATAGACTATAAATAAAAGGTTTTAGTAGAAGCTCTACTAATATCCAGGCTTAATTGCCATAGGGCAACACACAGATGATTAGTCCATCCATTTCAAGTATGAATTCACTTGTTAAATTATTTTTTTTTTGTATCCTCCTTTACATGCAAATATTTGATCCTTTGTTCAGTAATTCTATATGCCAGACAGCTGTTTTGGAGCTCTGCTCAGCATCCTGATGTATAGGAATCTGAGATAACTGTTGCATATACAGTCTACATGTATATAGTAAGTCTTGAGGCATCCATAAAGTTGAGTTTGATACTGCATGCTGTTCAGTGCATATACCTGAATTTATATCCAGTAGTTCTGTTGTGGATTGAGTATAATTGCCACCATTCAATTCAGAATCCTGAAGAGTATTTCAGTACTGCAGCAAGTCTTGAGGTCAAGAAAAGGCACAAGAATGTCCTCAGTTTCAGAAATTGTCTGTTTCTTTTGAAGATTTTCAGGTTTGTGAAAGCAAGGTACAAGACATCAGGAAACCTTAGTGAAGGAGTCTGGTATGAAACCTCACTCTCCATTTAAACAGTCTCACGTAGTGTCATCCAAAGTAAAGCTTACAAGAGTTTTAGCATTAGGAGCTGATGAGGGGAGGGTTGGAGAGATGAAGAAAGATGCTGTGTCTCATCATTTGTTTTCTCCTCTGAGAGGAGAATCTAGTTTTAAAAGTTAAGGTGAATATGTCCAAGAAGTAACAAGCTCCTTCAAATTGTCCTTGTAACAGAAAAAAAAGTCATTCTTCAAACTGGCTAAGTGACTGAATCATAATTTGATACCTGTGCAAATGAGAGATGAAAGGAACTGGGCAAAGAAGATACTAAATAAGATGCTCTGAATTTGTGTACTATAAACTAGTTATCTTACTTTGTAAATTAGGACATGTACATTTGTAAAATAAACCAAGTGAAGTATTTAATAACTTGCATGCATATGGAACTTCATCTTTATACATTAAAAAAACATAGGAAGAAGTTCCTCTTTTTTTTTTTTTTTTTTTTCTTGTACACTTGCTTGATATACACTGCTTTGCTGCTTTTGAAGAATCCGGACTCATGAAAATTGCTAGTATATTATGTCCCTTATGTCTTTTGGCTTTGACTGGCAAAGGCTAAAATTTGATCAATACTGCTACATGCAAAGAAATAAACTGTTTTGTGATCATGCATAAATTTCTGAAACAGCAAAACAGGTATATATTTCTTGCCTTTTTTTTTTTTTTGGTGTATGTATGCATGTTTCCTCTGTGACTATTATGAGTTTCAAGGGCAGGAAAGGCTAGACTGAAGTTTAAGTCAAATAGTATATAAAAAATTGAGGTCAAAAATCCTAAATTGTATTTGTAACTGACTTTTTTTTTTGAGAGAGAGAGTTTTGTATAAAAACATGATTTATTTTTCATCTCATTGGTAGTCGCTCATTTTTCCCCACCTTTGCAAGTGTGAAACTGTACTGAGGGGAAGCGTCTTGTAAACCTCAGCACTTCGAAGTAAAAATGTTTGCTAAATGACAGGGGCTCTTTAAATACCTTGACAAGCAGCATCATATACCTAATGGGAATTAAAATTACTTTTCAGGAATTCTTTAGATAGTCCATCGGAGTGTTCTTTCAAAAGTCAAAGTAACTAAAAATCTAAAATTTCAAGTGATGGTACACTTGTAGATTTTTAATAATGATCTTTCAATAACACGGTGTTTTACTGCCATACATTTCAGGTATCTTTGTTCAGTTGCATAAAGTTATGATTCAATTTATTACAAGTACAGATGGGTAAACTGAAGCACTTAATTTTGATGACTCTAGAAATAATAGACAACATAAGCACTTCCTTGGAATTTATGTAGAGGTGGCACTACACATTTTTTTGTAACAACAGTTAGCTAACTAATTACAGTGCACTGTATTTGTGCTGTCACTAAATGGTTTCACAGTGTGTAGCCACATCAGTTCTGTTCTTGAATTTGGCAACTTCAGTTATTGCTGATAAAAGCTGACTTGTTCAGAAATTCTAAACTATGAGAAATATGCTATTTAATTCTCCAGGGATCCTGTTTTAATTCAAAACTGAGTTCTTTGGTATCCAAAACTTGACTTTCTGACAAACTGCTGAATAGAAAATGTCACTTATTATGCAGAGCTCAAATCTCAGATTGTAGAATGCAATTCTGGCTTATGTAGGAATGGTTTTATTTCAGAAAAAAAACCCCAAAACAAAGCAAAAAAACAACCAACCAAACAAACAAAACCCAACCAAAAAAACCCCAACCCACAACAAAAACCAAAACCAAACCAAACAAAAAAAAAGTTGTAGGATTCCATGAAGGCAGTGAAACAATCTAAGCTACAATTTCTTCTTTAGATAGAGAAGTGAAGGTATAAATTTTGTTTTTTGTGAGGTGAGTGGATGTAATGTGCTCTTAAAAACAGTATTCATTAGAATAAGGTAGGTAAGACAGTATAGTTGTGTGTTACTGACATCAGAAGATTTATAAATGTGTGGTAGATGGGGGAAAATAATTATGTTTAGTAGAGTGAAGCACAAGTAAGGATCTGATTCTGGAGTCATGGGTCAGACTGAAATCCCATGGAACTTACTACTGTTGCCTGCAAGTTATGTGTTAGGTTTAATGCCATGAAAACAGCTATTGGTGGATACCCATTACAGACATGGTATAGAGATCAACAGGTAATCCTTTTTAGAAAAGTGAAGACCACAGAAAAACCTTAAGATTACTAAAGTAATTCTTAACATCTGCTCTGAGTCTGAGCAGATTCTTTGTATTACAGTAATTAGTGGTGTACTAAGTGCAGGTAGGTACACTGAACAATGAGTGGTCTGTCATGCACTGGTTGATCTTTTATATGGACTGTTGAAAGAGAAATGTGTATTGTGAAAGGACTTGATTGACATGAGATATTTTGTTCTTTTTAATTTATTTTTTAATTTATCTCTTATGGAAGTGAGTGTTTTGGTCTGGCAAAGATACATTAATTGCACTTTGTGCGAAGTATATTGAGGTTTGGGATTGTGCCTTTTTCCTGGGAGAGTTACCTGTGAAGATTTGTCTTGCATGTAGTTGAAGTTGTTACAGAGATCTTAGCTGTACCAGAAGTTCTTGAGCATGGTCTTTATCCTGGACATTAGGGAGTCTTTTAGATGCCCTTGCACTATATGACAGAGCACTTGAACACAGAAGAAGAAAAAAAAAAAAAAAAAAAAAATCATAATTAGGAAGCCCCTCACCTTTTTTTTTTTTCTAAGTGGACATCTGGCCACATCTCGTATGCACCACTTTACCCTGTTAAGTTTACGATCCATTCCCTGACCAAGAAAGGCTTCATCATGGTCCAGTGTATCACATTATATAGTTCAGCTGGGAAGCGGTGAAACCATGAGCAAATACCAGCCAAGATGGAATTGCTCATAGCTGCTGTATTTTGCTGTACTCCTATGTGTTTAACGTGGTACCTGAAAGTCCAGTGTTGATGTGAAGTCCCAAATTCTACATTCAATGTAAAAACTATGGGAAAGAAGGAAATTGATTGTCCTACTACTGTGCTTTTTGAAGCTTCCAGCAAAAGGCTTTTAGAGAAGGACCTGCAAACTCTTCTTATGGGTTGTGGAAGCTCTTGTACTCTTGCTCTCTTCAGTCTGATGTTGTAGAGGTAGCCTGTACCTTCCGATATTATGTGGAATTCTTGCAGAAAATAATGTTCCAGACTAGGATCATTCATCACTGAGGAGAGGGAAATCTATAGCTAGTCTTACAGTAGTATAGTCTCTAGGAGGAAGACAGAATTACACAGGGGAGGGAGATAGAGAGCTGGCTGATATGCTTGGAGGGGTAGCTTCTCTATTAAGAAGCAGCAGCAGCACAGATTCAGGATAAGTTAAGGAATATGTAGAAAAGAAGAAACAGCAACAGAAAATTTCCTCATTCTCCTTGCATGTACTTGGTGTTGATGTATCTTGCTAAGCATCTTAGAAGATAGAGGGATGTATTGTGTTTCGGGCCATTTCACCAGCTTAATCTTCTGATAAGCTTTCTAACATCTGTTCTGAACTTGGCATATATTTTCTTTTCTTTGCTATCCTTGAGGCAAAATTATCTTTTCCAGTCCTCACTGAAGCTCTTTTATCTACACTGCAGATCTTTTTTTTTATGAATTTATATTCATTTTACTGACTGAATGTCCATTGACATGAGTTTTGCATACTAGCCAAGCACAGAATTAATATATTTGAAGTGAGAAATGAAGAATTTTTAAATCTCAGAAAAGAGAATGAAGAAGCTTCTTACTGTTTGTTTTTTTGATAGGTTTGTTTGGTTTTGGTGGCTGTCTTTTGGTTTTGTGGGGGTTTTTTTGTGGGGTTTGTTTGTTTTTTTTTTCTTTTAAATTTGTGGTGGCGTTTTTTTTTTTGTATGGTGTGGGTTTTGTGGGTTTTGGGTTATTTTTGGTTTTGCTGTTGTGGTTGGGTGGGTGGGGTTTTTTTGTGCATGTTCTACTTTACAACTTTTTCAACTACTTACATGCTTGGTTTTGGAGAGACAACTGAACAGACATTGACAAGTAATATACATTACAAGTATAATTTGTCAATGGCTGCACCTTATCAAATCCAGAATATAGCAAGCATTTGATTAGAAAGTAAAATGATGTA
>JANHGN010022634.1:18056-32529 GCA_024605025.1 Megaceryle maxima | reverse complement strand
AAGCATTTGATTAGAAAGTAAAATGCTGTATGTAATTTTGAATTTAAATTTTTATATTGCTTATGAGGACTTGGCTTGTTATATTTCCTTGTAAAGTATACTAGTCTCAGGCAGAGAATTGCAGATTTTTTGTTCTCTATCAATATAAATGTTCATTCACAAATTTTGCGGTGACTGAACTATGCCATGTATTGATTTTTTTTGTCAGAACTTTTTAGTCTCCTAGGTGTTTACAGGATATGCATGTTCCTCAGTGTATTCTTCACTATAATCCTGAAAAATTATAAGGTGTGGGGGGTTTTATTTATTTTTATTTTATGGACTAGAGTGAGATTTTTGATTTTTATCACCCCCCCAAGTGCTCCAGAGAAGCTTCCAGTTTCCTACTTGAAACTTTTATTGATGTTCTTGCATGTTCCAGATAAGTTAGGTCTAATCTCAGACTTAAATTATTTAGTTTTGTCTAACTACAAATTAAGATTTTTAATATGATAATCTATGATTCAAGATGACATTAAGATCTTAAAACATGTTATATTTACTGAAGACTTCTCCAATAACTTAAAAGTTTTTAATTCAGGAGGTGAACTCTTTGTATGTATTAAGTCTATTGCATTGTAAGGGAGAATGGAAACACCTATGGTCATTCTCTGAACAACAATGCAGCATATATCAGCCCAATGAACTTTTCTTTTTCTGCTGTGATATGATGCATGCTTATTCTGGAGCAGAACTGGATTATTATAGACCAGAACTTCACATGGAAATGACAGTTATGAACATGTTAACTAAGAGTTATGGTCATGGTAGAGGTCTTCTATGTTCTGATTTCTCCAGCCAAATGCCTTTTGAACATTGACTTTTACTAGAATCTTAATTGATGCCAACCCTTAAGTTTTCCTAAAAGGTTAACTGAAAATTAATTAATTCAAAGATCTACAGTTACTGATGTTGCAATCCTATCGAAGTAAATATTGTAACAGGATAGTATGCTTGTATTCCACTGTGTGGTTGTTGCTCGTAAGATGACTGTATACATGCTAAATTGGATTTTGTGAATATTTGGAGAGTGTTGAGTAAAGCTGTGAGGTTTCTAAGTAGTTCTACTTCATCTCCTTTTAGCTTGAATAGAGCATGAAGAGAACATGTAATTTTAATGTGCTACCTAATATTTGTATTGATGTTTCCTCAGTTCCTGTGCTGTAAAAAACAGCATTCATTCTATGTTTATTTTCCTTAACTATTGTTTGTTATTTTCTACATCTTTGTAGTATTCTAATGCCTTGCTTTCACCCTGGAGACTCCTAGTCACTCCTTTTATGGTGTTCTCATCCCTAATCTCCTTATTCCCCTTCTCTGTGCTTTTTCTCTCACTTGGTTTTTTTTTTTTAGATGAGGGACCAGAATGGCTGCAGTATGTGGTGCCATTCTTCCATGGATTTAAATCCAGGAGAATCCCTGTGTATAATGTAATAATAATTACATATTTGTTTGGTTTTGGCTTATGTGGGTTTTGTTGGTTTGTTTGTGTTTGGTTTTTGTTTCTTTATTAGAGAGCTAGACAAACAGTGCCTTAAATATCTCTTTTTTGAATGATGTTTGGTGCAGTGATCATTTGTGAATGTATGGTTTAACTCTTTCTTCAGTGTGAATTGATTTGGACTTAACTGACATGGGATTTCATCCCCTAGTTGGTTAGTATCAAAAGCTCTTTCAGCAAGTCTAAGTGTAACTAATATGAAAAATAAGGTATATGTTGAGTATGTAATACAAGAAGAAACTCTGTGGCAACAGTTACTACTGCTGGATTATTTTACTCTCTCAAATTTATCTGTATGAAGTAAGCATAGTGTTGGAAACTCAAGTAAAAGAAAGGGGAACTTCTAACATGCCTGCCAGTGCTATGAATGATCTACCTGTCAGCACGTAGTCTGCTCATGAAGATGAGCATGTGCTCTCCTGGAATGATTTACATGGTGTGGTATACTTGGAACATTATTTGCCTCAGTGAAGATGTCATTTTCTCTGCTTTCCCTAATTTGTGTAGACAGCTGATTTCATGGCTAGAATTCTTTGTCTCTGCGGCAGTAGCTTACTCTGTCTGCTGCTTATTATGGATCTCCTGCTGTGCCAACACTTATCATCAACAATATTGTCCAGATTGCAATTCACATGCAAAACTATTGCAAAAAGCTGTAGAAGAGCAGTTGTTTGGTGGATTAAGGGGAGACCTTTTTATTGTTGTGTTTATTTAAAATGGGCATCATCTGAACAAAAGCAGTATAGGTCTTTGTTGTGAAGAGCATATAAGTGTATCCTTACTCCAAGCAAGTGCCTGAAACTACCCTTGAGATACTAGACTACAAAAAAAGCAGCATATTGTTAATGACTAACCTAGTAGAGTTTCATTTTGTACCAGTTGTTTCTCTGTCTCTACTCAGTGTTTTTTGAAGTTCTTACTTTAGTAGATGCCTTATGAAGGACCATAAAATATCTAGAGTTGTTTATGTAACTTTTTTTTTTTTTTTTCCTGAAGAGATGATGTAGTTGTATAGCAAACCAAGTATGTTGGTACTTGTAGCTGAATGTAATAGTAAATGCTAAACTTGAGCTAAAGGGCTCTTGGCTTTAAAAGCCAACTATAGCTTTATTTCTTTGATACTAGTTTATAAACTGTTTCCTCATGGGTAAAATGGAAGTTGTCATTAGAAATCTGCACTGACTGCCCCTACCCCCTCTTGTGAGTTATGGCAGCTATTTGGAAAAGAGATGTGATACAATTTAAAATACAGGTTGTGATCAGTTTGATTGGACTCATCATAAGTGATGTGGTTATTGGGGTTTCCAACATACAAATTTATACTTAAAACCAGTCTCCTTTGCAGTAAGTTTGAGAAGCATACTTTGCTTAGCCATATCTATATAAAAAAAAAAAAAGTTTCTAAAAAAGTGAATATTGTCACTGTGGTCAGCTAAAACATGCACTTTGTCAATTATTTTGTATCTTTTTGAAATCGCCAGGATTGTACAAGTTCTTAAAATTAATCTCATGCTTACATGCCATATTTGACTGAGACCACAGTAAATGCCCAGAATACTCCTGTGATATTTTTATGTTCACTTTAGAAGTACATGTGATTATTTGCCATGATGAAGAATTGCAGTTTTTAAACAAAATGTGTAATATTTGTTGTTAGAAAGATTGTGTTATGTCGTCTTTCTTGTAACCAACATTAACATTTATTTTTTTTTCTGTTTCTCATCTCTCTGGTCTACTTGATGCTTACAAATGTAAATTATTCAAAAAACCAAACTCCTCTGTAACTAAATTCCTTGGTCAGCATATGCATCAAAAGAATTAAGACATTTTGAGCTTACTGATGTCCTGCAGTGCACACTGTTTGTCTCCCAGAGGGAAATGTGCACAAAAGATGAAATAATTGGCAGTTGTAGGTAGTATATCTTCCTTTCGAAGTCAGGGCCACCTGAGTAGTAGTGTTTATTATTTACTGTCTTTCTTGTGAGAGTTAACGCTATGGATTGTGAACAGTGACAGTGAGTCAGATGACTCACCAAGCCAGGGCTCTACACTCAGGTGTAAGTAAAACATACAGTAAATACAAACTCTAAAAAGCTTAGATAGGTTCCTGGTGGACTGACACAGATTTCCTAGGGGTAAATTGCTTGTAAATATTCACCAAACAAATTAGATTTTAATTTTTATTTTCAGGTCATGTATAAACTGTATTTTGTGTTTATCATAGTATACATACAGCAATAGGAAGATTAAAGCAATCCTCATTGATGCACATGTGTTCTTTCTGTTTTCAAAATTGGCCTTGATATTCTAAATAACTCTGTATTTTGCCAAAGTATCTTCTTTAATTGTAAAAACTTTTAGTTTGGAAGGACCCTTTGGAGGTCATCTGATCTAGTCCATCCCTGCTGAAGTGGTGAAGACTTTCACAGAATCACAGAACGTTAGGGATTGGAAGGGATCTCGGAAGATCTAGTCCAGTCCCCCTGCCAGAGCAGGATTATCTAGATCAGGTCAGACTTTAAGCAGATTGCTCAGGGACTGTCCATTGGGCAGTTGCTCTGGCTACTGCAGTGTTTCAGAGATGATGGGGAATGACCATTCAGTGACACTGAGAAGCTCCTTAGGCACCCTCAAGTTGTATAGATCTGTATTTTTTCCATTTGTTGAAGCATCCTGTAGTTTAATCATCTTCTATTGAAACACTTCACTCTCCCAGATGCTGCTTCTAGATGAGCCAGCTCTTCTGGACCCCTTTGTACTTTACATTATGATCATCTAAGCAGATTCCTGAACAAGCTGAAATCTGCATTCCTGAATTCCAGGGCTGCAATTCCTCTGTTAGTTTTGCTCAGTTCTCTCAGAATCTTAAACTCTGTTAGGCAGTCTTTGCAGCCAAGGCTGTCACTGACCTCCGTGTCCTCAGTTTTCCTTACTTACAAGGTAGTAGGTACAGCAATGAGCCTTTCTTGGTTAACTTGCTGATCACAAAAGCTTTCGGTGACTCTCTCTAGAAATCTCCTGCATTTGTTGTGCCCTGCCATATTGCTTCTCCAGCAGATGTTCAATCATGAATGTTCCCAGTGTGAAGTGGGACCTGTTATCGTGAGGCAGCCTCCCATGCTTTGAGAGTTAATCTGCTTTATATTCTTAATCAGGTCATCTTTACCAGACACCCACCATGATGTCACCCATGGTTAGTTGTTCTCTGGTCTTTACCTGTAAGCATGTGTCTGAACTGCTATTTGACCCTCTTCCTTACATTGCCCTCCTCTCCTTCCTCAAGAGTCCGTGTTCGTCACAGCACTATCTTCCTGTGAGCTGTCCCAATGAGATCATGCTCGTGCAACTGCATCAGAGGCCAGTTATATATTAATAGATGTAATATATCACGAAGCACCCCCAGTCAATGTTACTGCACACCTTTACCCTTGATCGGTGTCAAATTTATTGTAGGTAATCTTTAACCATCATCCTCTGCATTCTCCTGAAATAGTTCATTTGGTGATTATTATTGTTTGACTAAACATCTTGAGATGTTGTTGCTTTGAGTCTTGCATTAGGAAATTTTGGATCACTTTTAAACTTCAAAGTTTATAGAGAATCAGGAGGATGGCAGGGGCAGAGAGGAGAAAAAAAAAAAGTGTGGGATTTTTTTTTTTTTTTTTTTTTTCAGACTATTTGTTAATGCTTGTGGTCTTGGATTCTCTTTCATGTTTTCTACATTTCTTTTTGTTTTGTCACTTGGCTGTAAATAACATGCTTTCCTGGCCACTTAAAGTAATGTTCTTCTCACAAGTCTTGTACAATAGACTTATCATTGAGTAGTGCATTTGTGGCAGCCTATTGAAGAGCTTTAAATTGAAACATCCTTTTAGTGTAGAGTGGTAATCAAAATGCTTGTGTGTTATATGGGAATGGAGAAGTAAGCGTTTTTCAAGTTTATGGCACAGAGCTTTTCCCACTGTTGTAAGAGTTTCATCATTAAAGAAGCCACCTTAAATTGCCACAGATCCCAAAGCAGTTCTAAAAAATGTTTGCTTTTGGAGAATAGTCTTTGGATCAGTTATAATTTTAATTGTATTCTGGTGTCATTAGTTCTCTGTGTAGCTTTGCTCTCTGTGTTTTTCATCACCCAGAAAGTATATTCTATTTGAAGCATTTACTCCCAATTCCCAGAGTGAAATATTATTATATGATTTTCTCTATCATTCCCAACAACTGTGTATTGTTAGAGGTTCAGAATTTCTTTTCAATAAATATCTACTTTTATGTTATTTTAAAAAAATTAACATTGATGCTACACAGATTAATGTGCTGTATGTGCATTGTGTAGCATGGTAGCAAACTGTAAATTGAGTGTTTTCCCGTAGGAGGAAACTGCTATTTATATTCTTTTGATAGAGTTTTCAGGAATTTATGAGGATATGACCTAGCAAATCTGGAGGACAACATGAAAATGAAGCTTTTTCTTGCACTTATTTACCAGATTGCCATAGTAACCATAGGTATTATATTTTGGGACTTGAAAAAGTTGAATTTGCCAAATTATCCAATTGGAAGTATTTCACGTAAATGGTTTAATTTTTTAATGAGATCATAATAAAACTTAATTTTCACTTAAAATGCTCATCTGGCTCTAGGTGAATGTAGATGGGTTGCCAAACCCCTGATGCTTCCTGGGGTCATGTATTTGGGATCACTTGCCCTGTGCTTTCATAAGCCATGACTTGTAGACTAGATCTTTAGACTGGCCAACTTGTTTGGCATCTGTCCTCCAGATTTACTGACTGTGGGAGATTTCTAATGAGCTGTTATAGAAGTTGTGGCAGGTGCAGAGTGAAATTACGATCCATCATCAGAATAAAAATTTATTCTGTTAGTTAGAAGTGAATAGCCATGGAAAACTGACAGATACTTTATTAAAAAAAAAAAAAAAATCTCTGCTTTTTATACAAATACCTTCTTGCATCTTGTAGCAACAATTATCATTGAAACCCTTATCCACCCTTACTGCCAAAGAACAGGACATGCTTACTCAGTCTGTGGTATTGGAACGTGCACTGTATAGTTAAAAATAGATTTTAATACCCATTTTCCTACAGAGATACATGCTTGTGAAGTTTGGTCAGCAAAATCCAACAGTTTGAGCTGTGAGAGTCTCCAGTCACTGAGAACAGATTCTTTTGCTTGTTAATCTTTTGAGTGCCTGCTTACACGTGTGGGAAGTGTGGAAATGATAGCAGGCTTCAAAAAAAAAAAAGACTGGGAACTATTTTACATGTGCAAAATTCTTCTCTCCTGCTGCCAGTGTCAGAAACAGCTGAGCTGATCAGAATGAAAGTATCAAAAATGAAAAAGGAAAAGCTCAACCAGAGGGACCCAGTGTAGGAAATGTCAACACAATTGGGTAAAGTTTGAGCCAGAAAAAAGCAGGATGTTGAAGGAAAAACAGTAACGCAGTATTCAGTGCTACCTGGAGTTCCCTGAATATCAGTGCCAAATAATGCTTGCTTTCATTTTGTAGTAGTGAGAATAAAGCTTTCTGCAGTAAGTTCATATCTCTTTAATTTGCTTCAGCTTTCCGAACCCAGCAATGTGACAATGAAGTGGAATTGCTCAACTCTTCCTTCATCTTCAGCCATATTGTATTGCGAGGCTTCAGTGGAGGTTTGAGAGTTATATCATCTGAAAATAAAATTATTTTATTGGTTGATTTATTCTGCTTTTATACTTTAACTTTCAGGAGGTAGTTTATGTCTGCTGCATAATTGCACATTTTTAAGCCAGCATGTAAATTAACTGTAGTGATATGTAGATTTGTTTTGGTATAGATCCAAACTTGCTCATTCATCAGATATGATTATAATGTATTTTAACGAGTCTAATAGTGTGCTGAAGTGGTGTCACTATAAAAGTATTCCCAGAGATGTCTGCATTGATGTGAGACAGTTCCCTGACTATTCTGACTTGATCAGAGCTATGCAGCTAGCTTCACATCAGACTTTTCCAGGCTTGATCACTCAGATTTCCATTAATTTTTCAAGCCTTTCTCTAAAATCTGTTTTATTATTTATTTAGTTGTTTCTTTGCTACAAAGAAACCCAGGGGAAAATGAATGTATGAATGTCTTATCTGCCTAACCATTTGACTAAGTCAGGTTATTTACTATGTCTCACTGTGTTCTGTATAACTGAAGGCTGAAGTAAGTCATGCTTTATTTTTTGGCTGTATGCTTATTCAAATAGGTCAATCCATAGTTAACCCTTGGATGAAACTGGCCCTGTGAACGACAAATACCTCCATGAGCAATCATATGGATAAGCGTTAGGTTGTCTACTTTTTTTAATATGCCTAAACAGTTGAAAGGAAAATCCAAGTAGCCAGAGTGGCTGCTGCTTGAAGGTGCACATGTACAAGCACACATATGTTGTTAGTGGTCAGGCTTTTAAATTAGCCCTTAAGAAAAGGAAGTCATTAGTTCTTTCTTTTTATGACACAGAAGTGTTCATCGAAGTCAAGTTTCTACATCAGAAAACATGTCATATTGCAGCACAGTACCTTGCTTGGATCATATAAAGAAATTGCCTTCACTGAATGCAGAAAATTCTGTTACTTAGTAGGGTTTAGCTCCACAGACCACAGTGTGGAAGAGTTTTTAGCCTTGCATGTCGAAATCTACATCCAAATCTTACTCTCTTGCTCTCCCCATGTCATGTGAAAAGGGTAAAGTAATTTGGGAAAAAATAACCCCCCTTGTGTTCCAGCTGGCCCTCAGATATCAGAGGGGCTGGGGGTGGCTAGGTTTAGATTCTAAGTGATGTCCAATGTGGCGCTATTAGTCCAGTCGCGTTCAGTCTATCTGAACTGTCATGGCTCTGGATTCACTAACAGTGCACTGCACTCCCTGATTCTAGTTGCGCTCCACGGTCTCATGCAGCCAGTAAGGAGCTGACAGCGGCCAGTGAGAGAACTTCTGTGACTAGCAGCATGAACAGTGCAGTTTATTAAGAGCAACAGAGATACACATTCTTGTTGATTGCCGGTGATAAATTCACTGTCCGCAAAGTATGTGTAGGTATACCAAATATATTACATTAAAGAGCAGCTCAGTAAAATTTCTCAGTTTCCTGGGGATATACTCGTAAAGTCTGGATTTTACCCAAAGGCGTTCCTAGGGGTTGGGGAGGGGGGGAAGCAAGGTTCATACCACTGACTGATCCCACGAGTCAGATCAACGATGGTATCCAACCTGACTTGTCCACCATGATGCCTTCCCTGACATGCCCCCTTACGTAAACAATTTTTATAATAATTTTTATCTTCAAGGTGGAGCTTGAGTGACTCTAGTCATAAATATCTTTATTATGATTTGTTTTAAATTTCTCTTCGCTTTGCAAGCTCAGTGAGGGGGTGGTTGCACTTTAGGGTGGGTAGCCTTTGGGATGGAGGTGTGTTTTGGTACATTGTGATGAGCAAAGTTCACACAAGGACAGTACTTTGTCAAAAACTGTGTCAAAAAAGCAGCTTATCAGTTCTGTAGTACCATCAAGTTCCCATCCCTGCTGTAATCTCATAGGGCCCAGCCATGCAATCATCACTCCACTCCATCCCCTGTGCTGCTTGCAAGCCTGGTTGCCTAGGGAACCGTTATGAAATGGATTCCTTGCATGCCAGATGCACTCTACCCTGGAAGTTTCTCTGATGTTATACCTTTCCTCAATGTGTGAACAATGCTGCACCTTTAATATGATTTTAATTGTTAAGTCCCCTCCAGTCATTACTCTGCACCCCATTCCCTTGCTATTCTTCCACTGATGTGAAAAGAGAGGAAAAAAAGGGAGCCTAGAAAAACGAAGGGACAATAAGCTCCATGGCTAGAGGAGTACATTATGGACCTCCATTTACTGTGGGTGGGCCTAGGGCTAGCTGGGCAGGTTCAAATACAAAAGAGATGTGCCTAATGGAGCTTTCTGGAGACAAAAAGTGCAAAATTGCAAATAGCAGGAGAATGAGTGTTGCCTCACTGGGTTGGTAAACTCTGACAGTGGTTTTGTTTTAGTTCTATTACATAGTAAGTTCACGTTAGGAAGAAAGAAGCAGTCTCTCTTGAATGCAGTCCCTGCAGAAATCTACAGTGAGCTATTTCTTCACTCACACTGATCTTCATGCTCCTGGTTTTCAGTATTTTTTTAATTTTTTTTTCTCCTTCCTCCTCCACCCTTTCTTAAATAGCCTTTCACAGAGGCTCCACCAGCATCCTTGATGGGCTCAGCTGTGCTCTGGCCTGTGCAGAGCTGGCTGGGACTGACTGTCTGGTGCAGGGCAGGCTCTCCTCACAGAGCCCACCCTTCAACTCTCCCCTGCTGCCAATGCTTTGCCCGGTAAATCCAACACCATGGAAGAAGCAAAGTCAGCATAGGTAGGAGTGACTAGGGGAGCGGGAAAGGGGGGGCGGATTTTGTGTATTTTAAATAAATAGACATGTTGGACAAGCTCCTAGTATGAGGCTGGCTTGGGAATTTACTGATGGAATTATATTGACTAATTGTATGATAAAATCGTCTTGTAAGACAACAAACACCTAAAGTCCAAAGAGACTGTACTAGACAACTTGGAGAAGAAGGCTACAGAACTTAATTTACAGGAGGGGGTGACACGTAATTGAGGAATTTGCCTTCCTTTATCTTGTGTTTCTGCCATGTACCTTATGCAAGTTCACCTTCTGCTTACTCTGTATGGAGAGTTTTACATGCAGTTAATTCTTCAGACTAGCAGCTAGGATATTTTTGCAGTGTGCATGTATTTCTCAGAAGTGCTGGTATATGAAGATCTGTGAATAAGGCATCTGGGATTTTGTGAGAGCTTTGTTCTTTCCTGCAGGGTGTTGTAAATAACTTAAAATAATTTGGACTTAAGCAAAAAGGAATTAAGAAGTTGACTGCTGCTAATGAATACTAATGATTGCTGGAAACATGGTCAATGTAAGGCATATATTATTAGTGAAGGTGCCCTTCTTAAACTTCATTAATCACAAAGATACCTAGGAAGCAACAAATAACACATTATTTGGCAACAGCTAAAGGAAAAGCCAGTTTGTAATTGGTATTAAATTCTTCTTTCCCATCTCATGATGATGCAAAGTGAGATTTCTGTAAGAGTTTGTGCTCGCATATGTAGATGTTTAGTGCCCTATTGATGCTTCAGCAGGTGAATCTATCTGAATAAATTACTATAGTTGTGTTCAAGTCAACCAGGTAACATGTTTATAGTCATGTCTGTAAGGAATTCCATATGGGCAGAGCAAGGCCATGACAGTGTATGGTCAGTGAGATTGTACTCTCTTCTGAAATCCCGTATCATACAAAGATATGTCCTTCTACATTTCCCTGGTTAAACACAATCACTGTAACAAAAACAGTTTCTGAAGGTAAATGCTTGTTAAACATGTCTTCTAGTTTTGTCTGTTTAAATAACCATAGTGGTGCTGCTTGTTTTTGTATGTCTTATTTCACTGTCTTCATATAACCTACAAGCAGTTTTCACATAATAGCTTTCTTGCTTCCTATAAATGGGGCCCTATTTGTTATGTTCATCTAGACATTATTTTTCAGATTGAAAAGTCTTTAAAAGTCTCTTTACCCTGCATTGGGTATTTCTTCCTTAGGTTGACAGATTAAGCAGAGACTGTGCCAGGGAAATTTTAGTTACTTTTAATATTGAAGTTATTTGAAATGTGTATTTTTTACCTGTTACTTGATTTATTTGTTCTGTTAGTCTTAGTAATGGTATTAATGATAGCGTATGAATTTGCAGTTGAGGCATTAGTGGTCTTAAACTTATTGCTGTCTATCAATGATTAAACTTAATTAAGCAAGGAATGTTTTATTTGTTTCTAAGAATTTCCACAGAAAAGTTTTGTGTAATTTAATTATTTCAGTCCAGAATTTAATTTATGTGAAATTTTTCAGTATCAGTGTATGAAGGATACACTTCTAGCAGTTAAATCAATTGATCCTTTTTACACTGTCTGTGATTTGCATTTAGCCCAGATTTCACTTCCTGATTTACATTATTTTCTTCCATTTAATTCAAGAATATACTTTTTTACCTCTTCATCCTCCTTACTGGCTTGGTGTCCTATCTAGTTCATTTAAATAACAAGCAGGCCAGCTGTATTGAGAACTTCAAACCTCTTCAGCACTATGTGCTGTATTTTTACTGTTCAGTAATTAGTTCCTTCTGCAGTTCACTTAGCACCTGATCTTCCTAGGAAGCTGCCTTAGATCCTGTTGATAATAACCTGCTGTGGAGAATTATTTGAAGAAGTTTACCTTTCTCAAGTGTGATTTTTTTTTTTTTTCTTTCTCCTGAGCTTTCTTGTGCTTATTTACACTCCTCACAGTAAAATATCTTCTAAGAATGCAAAGTTTATAAATTTGAAACCTTAAATGCTGTAATAAAATTTACTTTTTACCATTCTGTAGGGATGAAATCAACTATTCTGATAATTTTCCACAATTTCCCAAGTAAATTTATTTGATGCTGATATAAAAGGAAGGAGAGAATCAGCAAAGCAAAGGCTTGTGTGGCACTTCCACATCTAATAGTGAAGAAAATTCACTGAGAAAATGACATTTTCAGCATAAATTCACTGTGAATATCTACCTTTGCCATTAAGTTTCAATGGATGTAGATAATAAAGCAGACAACATCTTGTGTCTGTTTCTGTGAACACTTCCTTGTGAAAACTTCTATGTTCTTTCCCATGTGCAACACTACTGATTTTTGAGCACAGATTTGTAGATTGAAAGAAGTATTCTGCTTACGGAAATATTGGTACCTGAGGTTGATATATCTGTCTAAGGGAGAGAGAATTAGCTTTTCTGTGCAGCTATGAGTATTTTTGGGGTACCATTTTTTTCACTGCAAATTTAGAATATAAAAGGAGAGTTAGGCTGAACTCAAAGATTTTTAGGTGATGTGTTCCTGACCATGGAGGAGTTCTTGGATCACTCAAATGCTTTAGAAATTTTCAGGCTTTCAGTTTTCCTCTATTTTTACAAATCTACATGAGGAAAAAAAAAGTTTGTAAATTGTAATATTCTTAATGAACAGTTATAAAAAGTAATTCAGTTAGTCCTACTGAGTGAATGATATAATTTTGTATAAATAATTGTGTATTCACTGACACGGGGTAATACATCTGAGTAAAAACTCATGGTTACTCTTACAAAATGATGATAAAGCCTGATATATTAATCTGAGTGTAAAAGATAAGGAAGCAAATTGACTGTGGTTTACAGCAGTTTGTTATGGACAAAATATTTATCATCACATTACGGTCACAATTTGTCACTCATGTTTCAATGATAAATATTTAATTATCCTATAATTTTGTAATTTGTTTTTACCCTTTATATTGCACAGTGATTATTTTATAATTAAATATTAATTTAATAGCATGATTATATTTGTGTTGTAGCACAAAATTAACATTGAGTTAATTATGAAATATTTCAGATGAAGCAGTTTGAAGTAGTAACCTCTTCCTTTTCCCAAAAGTAATGTAACAAGAATTGTGTTCAGAATGTACTCCATAGTAGTGAAATGCAATAATCTCATGCATGAATTATGACAGACCTGTGGGAACTAAGGTAGTTTTTGGCATTCATAAATGTATAAAGGAATCATTCTGGCTTTAAGACACTTAATACTTTAGGAGAAGCAGTTCTTACACTAGGGTGACTCTCACTAGAGAATAGTATTCAGATCCTAATATGTGTTTAAGGTGCTCATCTTCATATGCAAAGAAATTGCAACTGTACAGGAAACATTTTGTGATGGAATTATGGGGCTAAAAATCATGTACCCCACGGCTTGCAGTGAATGTTTATAGGATACTAAATAGATCTGGTGTTTTGGTTACTACATGAATCTTGTCTGTGTCTAATGAATTCTGGAAAAAGAAAACATTGGTAGCTGGGTAAATATTAAAAAAAAGGTCCTACTTGTTTAATTTTGATGTATTAATATTTGGGACAATATTATGAATACTGAAGTGTTCTGGAAGGACTTAGCTTAGCTAACAATGCTGTTTACCTGTGTTTATAGCATCCTTTTTTTGCACTAGTTTTGCACCCAACAGAGAGAAAAGAGTTCCCTTTAATAAATAAACCCCCTCCCTACAGTAGAAAGATACAGAATTACCAGTTACGTAGGGGTTTTCCAAGCAATAGAAAGAAATAAATTCTGAAGAGGGATTTACTATGGAAAAGACTGCTTTGTAGCAGTATGGAATCGTGTGTTTTGAGAGAGTGCAGCTCTTCTTAAAATAACATTCTGTCCTATCTTCTGTTTTTTATTGTAATTCTCCTTGCAAATTGGCCTTGTCTCTGGTTAAGGCTAAGAGTTGTATTACTTAAGATGCTGCCTGAAGGCCCATAAACCAGTTGGAGGTTATTTAGGGAACTGCTAAAAGAAACAGGTTATTTAAAAAAAAAAAAAAAAAAAAAAAAAAAAAGAATTTGTGCTTACTGATAAAAAGAGTAATTTTTACCTCCTTGTTTACCCTGGTGAATTTCTGATACCTTTTTCAGTAGTTAATCACATGGCTGAATTCAACCACATAACCTTCATATTCATATTGTATTAACAGGAATGTTTCACATTGTAGTATCTGAAACAGTGGATAGCATTTCATAATCTGTTTTCCTCCCTTAGCATTGCCATTGTTCGTTATCAATCTGTTGCAGTTGCAGAGTGTAAGTCATGGTATTGGAAGCTATTTATAGTGAGCTTTGTGAAAGGTCAAATACCTTGGGCTGTTTAGATATTTTCATTAACAATATTATTTCCCCTACACAGTTATTTCATGGCTAGAGTTTGTGTCTTGCATTGGTGACTCAGTTCTGAAAAGTGCTTACAGATCTGACA
>JANHGN010022634.1:0-17956 GCA_024605025.1 Megaceryle maxima | reverse complement strand
TTTTAAGAGAATAATATTTAATATTTTTTTAAAAGAGGACCATTTTTGACCTTGGCTTGATAAATTCTTCCCTTAGAAAAAGATAGGCTACAAAGCTAATTATTGTTCCATTTTATATCTTTCATCTCATTTTGTATTGAAGAGTCCATATGTTATAAATAATGCTGACCATATTTATAAAAAATGAATTGATTATTTGGTTGTGGAACTAGAATATTCACAGCGTACTTAGATAAAGAAGAAGACTGCAAAGCTGGTATAAAAAGCTTAAGGAATGAACAGAAAATAACTTAATATTGCACATTTGATATCAACAATAATGGAAATCTCAAAATACTCCTTTTCAGATTATGCCATAGCTTTCTGATGTGTTTATTGCTTGTCCGTGGGGCAGAAAGCACATGTTTCATACTAAGTTTCAAATCCCAGAAACCCTGTTTGTGGTATGTCCTGAATACTTTCTTCCAAAAGATCCATGCTTTTTTTTTTTTTTTTTTTTTCTGTGACACTGCATCTTCTAAAAGAAAAAATAGTGGTGTAATCACCACTGCTTCTAGGTGAGTGGTCATTTGTGCCAGTCTGGCATCTGATACTTTGATGACCGTTTATTGATCAGATTCAACTAGCTGATCCAGAAAAAAAAAAATATTCTTGGTTAGCATGTTGAAGCATGTTAGCATTTCATCAAGAGATCAGACAAGCTGCAGCCTGTCCACTTGAAGATTGTAGCCAGGGGCAAGGTTGAATGGAAAAAAAAATAAAATTGGTAGATAGAAGAGAAAGCAGAAGGTAAGCTCCACAGCATCATGTAAACTGTTACATGATCAGGTGAACTGACTGGACCAGAAGGAGGGAGAGAACCCCCTTCCTCTAGTTTAATGGTGAAGGCAAATGCTGCTGGGCTAGAGACCAAACAGAAAGGCATGCTTATTCTGTCTGAGGTCTGGTCTCACCAGTTCATGCATAAATATGGAACACTGACTCTTTCCACTGCAAGCTGTGATTTTTTGAATGAAAGTAGCATCTGGAGCTGTGTTTTATGCTGTCGTACCGTCCCAAATGTTCCCTTTGGGGAACGTAGAAGGAGCACATCTATGCTGAAGATTCTACAGGGAGTCTGTGTGAGATCTGCTCAGCTATAAGACTGTTATCCCTCTGGGCATGTGCAGAAAAGCATGTCTGTAATGGTGAAAATGTACGTGCTTGTAGGGAGATGAGAACTTTGGGTGTTGCTCTTGTGGATTAAAGCATGTAAATTCGAGTTAAATCTCTCTTTTGGTGTGTGTATCTAATTTTGAGTCTGCATGGTCTCTTGTCTACTGCGATAAGATTTAGAAAGGCACATTTGGTTTTTCCAATTAAGGTTTTTCACAGTTGAAAACTCAGAGTGTGTTCCCAGTAGGATTTAAAAAAGAAGCAGTGGTATGGATCTTGGGAAGATGAGGCACTAAATTGTACATAATGATTGATAATCCACTTAGAACAGGTTGAAATAGCAGGAAATACTGCCTGCAGATACGTCTGCTCTGGACTCCTCCAAGTCACCTGCCTCAAACAGGAACATGGGATTCTCAATTTTCTGATAAATTGTCTTCTCAAGGATTGTTGGTCTTCACTACATTTTAGTAATTTTATGTGTTGTCTTATAAATGCATTTTGAAGAATAAACTATTATCTTTTGAGTAGTTTTTCAAAATCCTTAGTGAAATATCAGTTTTAACCCTGCAGAAGTACACACCAGCTTCATTTGTTGCTAGTGGAGAGCTCCTCCTCAAAAGCAAACACAGTTATATGCTGTTCAGGGAGGTTGGTTTTATGTTTTTGTTCCATTACCCATCTCTGTTTAACATCATAAAAATAGCTCCCCCTTCAACTATCTCTTTGAAGGAAATAACATCAAAAGAGAACAGAAAAGTCATGCAAAAAAATGAACTGACTAATCAGAGTTTTGTCTAGCTTCCCGTAAGTTTTATGCAACTATTCCAGTTACAAGAGTGGCAGTCCTGAATCCTGAAGCAGTGGATTGGAGTTGGCTGAAAAATGTTCCAATGGAAACATTATTCAGGAGGAGGAAATAGCAAAGCAAGTTGCTGTGGTTTAATGTGGAGCTGAATACTTGCATACGTATTTTGTTGAGCCTCTGCATATGCTCAATGTGAATGTGAATAAATTAAGTCATACCAGTGTGCATTTCATAAAAGACTTGGAGGCTTCTTCTGTCCAGCCTAACTCCTGGGGTCTTAATACTGAAAGCATGTTCTGCGTCTTCTTTGTGGATAAGCTCTGATAATCATTCCTGTTTAGGAACTGTTTATTTGTCAATTAGCGTTTTCCTTTGCATTTTTTGTAATTAAGAGATCTTTCAAGAAAGCACATTGCTACAGTGGCACGTTCCACTGCTTTTGTCAATATTATATATAAGTGCTTCTGTAATAATAGTCCTGGGATTTAGGAGAATTCTGCAAACAGATCACCTCCCTGCCTTCAAATCTCTTTCCTATATTAAATAGATTGCTCTTTAGCCTGTAATATGTTAGAGGTCTGGTTTATAATACCATAAACAGTAACATAACTGAAGTAAATCTCACTAACATTGCAATTTACATCAATTGTTAGTGTTAATTTGTGATCAAACTTTAATAAATCCATTTAGTTCTATAAAAGGACTGTAAATTAAATCTGTGATTTGGGAAAACACTGAAGTTATTACTGCACAGCACCTTATTAAAACAGTTGAACGTTTCTTGCCTGTACAAATACACTGTGATGATCTGAAAGTCTCTGTGGTTTTTAACTACTGTTGCTATAGTACAATGATTTTCCTTAGTGTAAGAGAAAACTCAGGTGATGATTATACTTTTTCTATTTAATTATATTGCTGTATTTGATTGCATGGATATACTGACCCCCTTTTAGTTTACTTTTTATAGTGCTTAAGGGAGTCAAGGCATTTGTGTGTCATGTCCATTACTGTTTGTCATTGCAAAGAAGCAGCAACATTTATAGATGCTTTGTTAGTACAAGACAAAAACCAAGTCTTTATCATGTAAAATTTCAGGGACAACAAGTAAAACACCAGATTTGGTCTTCCTTTTCTTATAAAATTCTTTCTTTGCATCCATTCTGGGAGGGGAAAAAAATAGCCTGTGAAATTAAGTATAAATCTGAAAAAAGCCCCTTCTTATTATATGCAAAGAGGCATCAGTTTTATTCCATTGTATGCTGAAATGTCATCACTGATGTAAAACACAGGATATTAATGAAGTGGCAGGAGATACTTGCACAGTAGAGAATTGAAAAGGTAAATTTAACACCTAAGAGGAGTTAAGAGCCATAAATAATGAATGGCTCAGCAGTAATTTAATACTTTGTCAGTCAGAGTATTTACTGTCGAGAAAGCATCTTGCTGAGAATGCTATGTTTAATGAAAGTTCTTGTTAGTTTGAGAGGCAAAGTGTAATTTTTCTAGCATAATACTGAGCATGGTGCATTTTCAAACAGACTGTGAACCCTCAAATGTCAAAAAAGGATGAGTGTTATTGCAGATAGTCATATTTTCTTGTTAATCAAGAATTCTGTACAAATAACATAGTGGTAAATAGACAAAGCACTTTCATATTCAGTATCTACAAAATATTTATTGGTTTTCTAGGTTGGCCTTACTATATGATAGGTAAATAATGCAAAGGATTCTCAGAAAAGTACTTTAAAATTATATGGGAAGTAAAATCATTAAAATACGCCTAGAAAGATTAGTTAAATAAAGAACAATTCTTTGACTTGGGTTTATTGCATTCTGTTTTTCACATGGACAGACTCAGCAAAAAAATAAGTTGAGGTTTAGGTTGAAGTGAGAGAGGAAAGGACGTCTGTCACAGTCCTGTGTAGATGTGTTAGGTACATTGAGGGATTGTGGTGACTGCAGTCTTCAATCCTCTGTGCACATGCTGCACATGCTTAGCTAGGAGCTTGTAAAGTCACGGGCTAGTGACAGATATTCTATTCTCCATCTAGTTTTGCCTATGGAAGCAATTATCATCTGTAAGTGATGCCCTCCTCCCTGCTGTTCTTCCCTGTATGGTCTTCCCCCCTACCAGCACAATTGCTCCTTTGAAAGCTTCCTGACCCATTTCAGACACAAAGCTGGATTCAGAGAGACTTGCTTTAGAAATTGGCTAAAGCCATCCTGCTCATTCTGACTAAAAGCACATGAGAATGGCATTCACAAAAGTAGCTTTGGGAAGAGAAAGTAGGAACAGTTGCAAGAAGCTTGGCAAAAGCATTTTGTCTGGCACATCTGGGTCTGGAAGAAAATTTGTGTCCTCATCTGTGTGTCAGAATAGTCTGTTGTGACTGATGACCTGGGGAGCTCTGTCTTTGCCTGTCTCCTGTACAATCAGCCACTTGGTTGTGGGGTTGTACTAACCTTTCTAGAATTTGCTCAGTTCACGCCAGAGTGCTCTCTCAGGACCTCTGTTTGCATGAGATGTGAATCTTGTTTTGAGGACAGTCTCTGAACTGTCCTTTTCTTCCGATGGATATAATAAGTATGGTTCAGTAGGTTAATTTCCATGCTTAAGCACATTTATGTTTAAGATTAAGGTAAAATATATGTAGATGCATAGTTTTGCCATAAATGACTGCAGTGATATGAGGTATATTGATGATTGCGGTAATCATACTGAAGCATATTGAAAGTAGAAATCATGCTTCAGAAACCTTCAAGCAAGGAGGTCATCCAAAAGGAGCCAAAATAACAGCAAAAGACCACAATATAGTAATTCTTGTTTAATGTTGATGAACAAAGTGTTAAAAATTGATAGAATGAGTGCCCCTAATGTTATATAGAGATGCAAATATGGGATTTTGTCAGTCACTTACTAGTCTTCTAGAGAAGACAATTCTATACTGTATATATTTATATTTTTATAAACTTTCAAAAAGCTTAAAATGTTACATTTTTGGGTCATAATTTTGCCAAGGAAGATCTATTTATTGTCTAAATGTGATGTCACTCAGTAGATACCCTGCTGGCTTCATTTACGGTAAGCAGTTCTGCAAAAACATAGACAACATTTTTCCTTTCTATCAGCTGTTCAGTTAAATTCCTGTTACATTTGGTTGGTATTTATCTGGATTGCTGGTAAGTTCTTTATCATTGCTTCAGATGGTAACTGTTCAGTTTTCAAGATCCCATTCCCAAAATTAAAAGTGAGGGCTCATGCTGTTTTTAGTTATTACAATTCATTCGATTTGGTTTGTAAAGAATGCTTTTCTGCATTTGAGTGAGGCACCAAAAATAATTTTTCCTTAAAATCAGTGGAATTCCACAGGAAGAGTATTTGTCTAATACTACCTGTACTGTGGGTACTGTTGGGCTTACTCCTCTTGTTTGAAAGCTCCTACTGAGATCAAAGTGAGTAGGGTGAGAGCATTAGTGAAAGAGAGAATGGCTGTCACGGAACAGTGTGTACTGTTACACCAAGCTCTGCCACTGAGTTGATACTGCAATCTCAGCACAGCCTAAAGAAGTGGATTTGAGTACATCTGGCATCATACAGTGAAAGATATGCAAAAGTATGACTGGTGAGAGTGCTGGTGGCTCATTTTGTTGATTGTAGGATTTGATTGCCTGAGCTGCTCACTTTGCATATATTGACTAGGTAAATAGGTATTCTGTAGTGACACTTGGGAACATGGTGGGATCAAGAGCAAGGCAGTTTGAGAACTTGCTTATGGTATTTAATATCCTAACGTAGGCAACAGATTTTGAGTCCCAGGAATGAGAGTATTTTTTTTCCCTGTTTGTCTGTGGGGTTTTTTTGACTGTAGAGGCTGTTTTGGCCCACTTCTGTTGCTTGCATGAAATTGAAATAGTATTCAAAGTGGTGGGCAACAGTACAAGAAATATCAGTCAGAAAATAGAAATGGGTCTATAGTGGCAATTGCTATTTATGTCTGTGTGGGAAGTGTGTGCAATCCTAGGACAGACTGCATTGTGGTCAATAACTTGCACTTATTGTAGTTCAAATTATACACATGCAGGCTGTCAAGGGTGACACATTTATCTAACGCCTTCTGACAGATTCAGCGCAGTTCTTAGCTGGCAGACGCACTGTTTGGACCAAATGTTCCAACACCAACGCATTAGGCAAAGAGCCAGTAACTGTTTGTCATGCAAATATAAATAACTGATACCACAGCAGTGATGTCTTGCTGCAGAAAAGTCTGCTTTCTGGTAGAAACACAGTTCACAGGTTGTATTTGAAGCATAGAGGATGAAGTAATATGTGTATTTTTAAATTACATGTTAAAGTGTCAGAACAATTAACAATATTTATATAAATCCTATAATATTTAAAAGTCATGCCATGTATTCTTGGGCTCTTTGAAGCTGCCTTTCTTTGTGTATTTGAACAGTGTGTGGCAGAGAGTGGATCCTTCTCAATGCAAGTTTGTAGGTTCTGCTGCAGTTTTAATCTTCCAGCCTGTCCAGAGAGTGCCTGTGATCACGTAGGCGGGGAGAAGGCTGACCCTCAGAAGTGACCCTAGAGTGATGGTTGAGGTCCTTTCCAGCTCTATTTTACCTTGGACATATGTATCTGCCCACTGCTGGCTGGACACCGGTGCAGGAGAACAAAGATGCTTATCTCTTTGTACGTGTGGAAACAGGGTAGTCAAGACATTCTGAAAGAGACCATCTCGTCTGTCATGCATTAAAGTGTCTGCATAATATTACCAAGATGCTGTGCATCTGTCCAGCTGCTAAGATACAGAAACAGCAATACATTTTACTAGGGAATCTAATATACCAGGATAGCTTTTTCACAGCAGCCTAGCTGTTCAGAGCCAGCGTTCTGGGGAGTAGGAAGTCGTAAATTTTTTTATTTAGATTGGATTTGTATTTTTGTCAGAGTTTTCAGCTAACACAGGTAGATCTTGGCTTGTATCAGGAATAGTGTGGCCAGCAGGTCTAGGGATGTCATTCTCCCTCTGTACTCGGCACTGGTGAGGCCTCACCTCAAGTACTGTGTGCAGTTCTGGGCCCCTCACTTCCAGAAGGATATTGAGGTGCTGGAGCAGGTCCAGAGGAGAGCAACAAGGCTGGTGAAGGGTCTGGAGGGAAAGTCTAATGAGAAGAGGCTGAGGGAGCTGGGGTTGTTCAGCTTGGAAAAGAGGAGACTCAGGTGGGACCTTATCACTCTCTACAACTACCTGAAGGGAAGTTGTAGTCAGGTGGGGATCGGGCTCTTCTTCCAGGCAACTAGTGACAGGAGGAGAAGGCATTGCCTGAAGCTGCACCAGGGGAGGTTTATGTTGCATGTCAGGAAGTACTTCCTCACAGAAGGGATGATAGAACACTGCAATGGACTGCCTACGGAGGTGGTGGAGTTGCCATTGCTGTAGGTGTTTAAGGAAAGATTGGATGTGGTGCTTAGTGACATGGTCTAGCTGATGTCATGGTGTTGGGTCCATGCTTAATCCATTCCCTCTACTCCTATCAGTGCCCGACAGCCTAAAAAGTCCCTCCCCAGCTTTATTGTAGGCCTCCTTAAAATACTGAAAGGCCACAATAAGGTCTCCTCAGAGCCTTCTCTTCCCCAGACTGAACAACCCCAACACTCTCAGTCTGCCCTCATAGGAGAGGTGCTCCAGCCCGCTGATCATCCTTGTGGCCCTTCTCTGGACACGTTCCAGCACATCCATGTCCTTGTAATCGGGGCTTCAGAACTGGATGCAGTACTCCAGGTGGGGTCTGACAAGAGTGGAGTAGAGGGGGAGAATCACCTCCCTCAACCTGCTGGCCACGCTTCTCTCGATACAGCCCAGGATACAATTGGCCTTCTGAGCTGCAAGAGCACACTGATGGCTCATGTTAAGTTTCTCATCCCCCAGTACCCCCAAGTCCTTTTCTTCAGGGCTGCTCTCAAACCAGTCACTGCCCGGCCTATATTGGTGCTTGGGATTGCTCTGACCCAGATGGAGGACCTTGCATTTGGTCTTGTTGAACTTCATGAGGTTGGCATAGGCCCACCTCTCCAGCCTGTCAAGGTCCCTCTGGATGGCATCCCTTCCCTCCAGCATGTCAGCTGCCCCACACAGCTTGGTGTCATTGGCAAACTTGCTGAGGGTATGCTCAATGCCACTGTCCATGTCGCTGATGAAGATGTTAAACAAGACTGGTCCCAGTACCGATCCTTGAGTGACTCCACTTGTCACTGGTCTCCACTTGGATACAGACCCATTGACAACCACTCTTTGGGAGCAGCCATCAAGCCAGTTCTTCATCCACTGAATTGACCATCCATCAAACCCATATTTCACCAACTTGGAGACCAGAATGTCATGCAGGACAGTGTCAAAGGCTTTGCTCAGGTCGAGGTAAATGATGTTTGTTACTCTTCCCCTGTCTATTGATGTTGTGACCTTCTCCTAGAATGCCACCAGGTTAGTTAGGCATGATTTGCCCTTGGTGAAGCCATGTTGGTTGTAGCAAATCACTTCATTGTTATTCATCTGTCTCAGTAGTGACTCCAGGAGGATCTGCTCTATAATCTTACCAGGCACAGAAGTGAGACTGACTGGCCTATAGTTTCCAGGTTCATCCGCCTTTCCCTTTTTGAATATGAGGGTAATATTTCCCCTTTTCCAGTCAGTGGGGACTTCACCAGACTGCCATGACTTTTGGAATATAACAAATAGCGGTTTAGCAACCTCATTTGCCACTTCCCTCAGCACCCATGGGTGTATCCCATCAAGTCCCACGGACTTGTGCACTTTCAGGTTCATCAGATGGTCATGAATCTGGTCTTCACCTGCAATGGGCAGTTCTTTCATCCAACCCCTACCATTATCTTCTGTGACTCTGGGGGTGTGGCTGGAGCCCTTGCCAGTGAAGACTGAGGAAAAGTCATTGAGAACCTCAGCCTCCATAGTATCACTTGCCACCAGTTCTCCCGTATCTTTTTGGAGGGGGGCCACACCTTCCTTAGTATTTTTCTTGCCATTAATATACTTACAGAAATTCTTTGTGTTTCCCATGATCTCCCTGGCTAGATTAAATTCTAACTGAGCTTTAGATTTCCTAACTAGGTCTCTTGCTGCTCAGGCAGCTTCCTTGTATACCCCCCATTCTAGCTGTCCTCCTTTCCACTCCTTGTAGAGTTTCTTTTTGCATGACAGCATGCCCAGGAGCTGTATATATAATGTTTATTTTCCTTGAAACACTGTTAGCAAGATACTGAACCAAGTAAAAACATGTCAGTGTAGTACCTCTGTGATAAAAGTTAATAAAGTTGCAGTCTTCTACTTTAAATCAACTCCTCTATTCTAAATTTATTTGTGCTTGTGTCTTAATCAGTAGAGGCACTTCTGCAGTGAAATTCAGTAGCTGTTAGGAAGCAAACCCAATACAATAAAGGCTTAGGACAAAACTGGAAATGCAAAATGAGGTCTTTCTGGGAAGACAAATTGTCGTGAGTGCCTGAAGTTGAATTTGGATTGATGAATTGTAGTGGGACCTTTACTTAGAATAAAGCGTCAGTTTCCTGACTTTCATAGAAGCATCAAGAATCAGATTACCTTATCTTTTCTTCAAGATCTATTCAGAATACAAAGGGTGCAACCACTGATTGAAATAAAGCTTCTTAAACAGCTTGCATGTCCTCCATATGTGCATGCCATAAGTAGTGTTACTGTTACATTTTATCACTTTTGGGTCTTAGGAACTGCGTATCTACTGTCTTAGTTTCTTGAAATATCTTACCTTTTTTTTTTTTTTTTTCTTGTGTGTTTGCTTCTAAAGTACACATGGTTTAGGTTCTGGGAAAACTCTGATAACGAAAGCTCTGCCTCTACTATCAGAAAACCGTTCCTTATACTTCTCTCTTGCTGTAAACACAGATAAATAGTTATGCTCCCTTGAAGCTTGTCTTATGTCAGTCACGCCATATAAACATCTCTTTTTCTCTTGCGTTAATGATGGTGGGGTGGGTGGGAAATGACAGTGCTGGTGATTTCCTTCATCCTTTCATTTGTTTTCAATTTTGGAGTCATGATGCATAAGCATAACCAGGACTCTGTATCCAACCACAAAGCTGATGTGCAAAATGCAATTAACTTGGACAGTGACATTTCTCTGTAACCTACCTAGTCAATACTTCAGCTCTTTGTTCTCTGGAAGTGTTAATACAGTTGTCTTATTTCACTTTTTCTCTTTGGCATTGCTGTACATTTTTCAACCCACCTCCAGTGTTTATTTCTGCAGTGTATTGCACAAAAAATGGAAAAGCTGCCCCATCATAAGTGAAAGCACTAGAAGTACGTAGGAAGTGTATAAACTATTTGGCGTCCTTCTTAAGAGTTGTAATCTCCCTGTCGTGGCTGTTCATTAAGGCACGCATAAAACATCTGTACTAGTCATCATTCACAGACAGAATTCTGGCTACCCCAAACATAGCTGAAAAGCTCCTTTTACTAATTGAGGAGGGAGCAATCATTTTGATAATAGTGGTTTCATGGACTTCAGTCACTGGAGGGGAATATTGCTATGTATGTGGTATGCATGTATTCTGAATAATATCACATGGGTTTTCACATCCTCCAAGATAGAAGATATTTGGAAACATTACTCTTTTTTTAAAAACTAATTATTGCATGGGAATCTAATTCAATATTCAATACCATTACTGATGTAAAGGCTGAAAGTATAATTGCAGGACAGCTCTGAAAAATGTAGTCCTGCTAGGTACCTCCCCAGGTACATATTTTATTACTGTATGCAGTAAATTTACGTACAAAATGTGTATGTATTTATCCAAAAGATCTCAAAATGCATTGTGCAGCAGAAGATGTAGACATACAAGCAATATTTAACCCAGTGAGTAAAATCTAATTTTTGTTCCTTTTTATGATCTGTCAGTCTCATATTTCCAAAAACACGTGTGAATCTGTTTTGAATACCAACACACCACTAAGTTTAGCAGCTTTATTAAATTTCCACTTTAGTATATTTACTGTGAGTAAAGTATATTAACTTCTACTGTTTGTCTGTGATAGGGAGTTTGAAGCGATATGTTTGTTTGGAAGAGAAAACCTTGCTTAGCTGTTTTGAAAGATGTATCCACAATTAAGACTGTTCTAATTAAGGCAGCATTTAATTATTGATCTTGCTAATGCATGTATTCTGAACTGCAGGATGTAACACAAAAAAAATGTAGCAAAGAAATGCAAGAGCTTTCATATTGTTGAGAATAAATAAAGTTTCAGTTCCCATTCATAAAAGCAAAAACTGAACTGCTTTATTTCTGAATGAATTTTATGTGCAGGCAGAGGTGCAGGGGGAGTGTTGGTAGCGCTCTTTAGAAATACAATTGATTTTTCTACAGATATGTTTAATTTTCATCAAATTTTTTAACCATCTCCCTGTCCTTTGACTTACAGATATGTTAGGCAACAAAATTAAAAACTGGCATGGAGTTTGTTCTTTAGGGGAAAAGTTTTTGGTTTGAATTGTTGTTTTGCATGGGATGTGTTTGTAGAAAAAAAAAAAAATACACACAAACTTAGTGTTAAAACAATAATCAGCATAACTCTTTAGACACAGTTTGGCTTTGCAAGAGGGTTTGCAAGAACATGTTTACACAGTCCCATACTTGCTGCTTGTGGAAATAGCAACAGATGTTTCTTGAACAACTAAGTGAAATGTGCAAAGATTTATGATGGTCCTTAGTTGGAAGATTTATTCTACAGTCCTGAGCTGTCCTGGGAAACTTCCATCTTTGAAAATATTTTCACTGTTCCCACATTGCTTTCTAATATGCTTACTGATTAGATAAGAAACATTTACAGTAAGTAAGTTATTTGTGAATTCAAGTACAGTTTTTGTATTTAAGCAGCTTGTGCTTTTAACACATTTCTATTGAGCCATAATTATCCAGTAAGTTATTTTATGATTCTTATTCTCAAGACAAACAGTACACTATAAAATTTCAGGTTGAAGGAGACAAGAGCATGCTTGTGATTCATATTTGGATTCTGATTATCTGGTCAGAAGGAGGCAACTCTCTACACTTGACTGTGATAGGCAGCTGAAACTCTAGGAATGTCTTTGCCCTTTTGAAACAAAGGGGAAACTGAAAAGTGGATGCTCTATGGGCAACTCCTTAGCTCCATGTATTAGTCTGAGATAAGAAAACAGTGAAATTATGTAACAATTACAACTGTAGTACTTTGGGCCTTTGTGTAACTGAATTCCTTTTGTAGTGAATATTTTCTGTACACTGAAACAAACTAGAAAATTGAAAGTGCCTTCCAAGGGAAGCCATTCTTATTCTTGTTCTACACGAAGGAAAAATTTGCTTGTGAAATAAAACCTAAAAGTGTTGCAGAGATAGATGTAGTTCTGTAACATGCTTCTTTTCAGGTGTAATGTTCATCATTTCATATTTAAAAAAAAAAAAAAGTATACAACCTAAAAGTATTAAGCTTGCTTTGCATATAAATATGCTATATACATACACATACATATGTGCATGTGTGTAATGCATAACAATGATTGTGCATGTGGTGGTTGATCTTACTAGGTGGTAGTGATAAGTTCTATGAAGTAAATGTTACTATTGGATTTTCCTCTCCTCCCCTAACTGGCTGCACTTCCATAACTCTTATCTCCCTCTTTTTAACAGCCAGAACTTGGTACCATAGAACTTTAAAGATATTTGAAGCGATCTACCTTCTATGTACTTATGTATTTATTGATTTGATTTTTTTATTTATTACATGTGCTTGAAATTAAATTTGAAACAAGATTCTGCCCGGGCAAGTATTTTATCTGTAAAGAATGAACAGTAGAAGTGTTTCCCATGTCTTTACATTTGCTGTTGCCTACAGATCAATTCCACTTAGATTAATTTGGACCTTAAAGCTTCTGCTTACTAAACATCACAGTATAAAAAATGCCAAAGCAGCAGGTAAGAGAATTGCACTGTGGATAAGTAGAATCAACTATATCTAATATTATTTGTACATCAATACAAAGTTTAAAAGTAAACTATAAAAAGTACATGGTCCTGTTCTTTAAAACAAGCAATAAACATGAACCTGAGATGAGAATGAAACAACTATCATTAGAAGTGTAATCTTACACTTTCATATAAAGTAGTTTCTGTGCAGAGGATATCATTCTCATTCATTTTATTCAGAATGAATTTCTGTTAAGAATAAAAGGCATCATGGCAATATGCAAAAAAACCTCACAGCAGTAGAAGATAGAAGGGACATATGCACTTTTCAAAAATAAGTCCTCTATATTGGAAATCATTATTATTTGTAACAAGAGAGAGCAATATCATGTGGAAGCCCAGAAACAAATAAAAATGTTTTATTTTATTGCAGATTCCTTTTGCAATTTTTTTCTTAGTCCTAGCATAATCTTTTTTTGATTTACTCTCTTCCTGAGCTCAGATTCGGTTTGATACATTTTTATCTTTGTTGTTAATACAAGTACATGGGATAGTTAGGAAATATTTAAGGCTGGATATTAGAAAACGTTTCATTACTGAAGGGGTTATCAAACATTGGAATGGTCTGCCCAGGGCAGTGGTGGAGTCACCATCCCTGGAGACATTTAAATGGACCTGGTGCTTAGGGACATGGGTTAGTGGTGAGCTTGCAGTGTTGGGTTGAAGGTTGGACTAGATGATCTTGAAGGTCTCTTCCAAAGATATTATGTAATTCTTCTCAAGTTATGTGTGATGGAGCCCAACTTTCCTGGAGATGTTTAATCACCTGCCTGACCATGGGAAGTAGTGAATGAATTCCTTGTTTTGCTTTGCTTTTGTGTGCAGATTTTGCTTTGCCTATTAAACTGTCTTTATGTCAACCCACGAGTTTTCTCACTTTTCCAATCTCTGCCCCATCCCACTGGGGAGGGAGGGAGTGAACAACTGTGTGGGGCTTAGTTGCTGGTTGGGGTTAAACCCAGACACCTGTTCAAGAGAATTTTGAACAAATCTTTCCTCAAAAAGGAAAGGCTTATCTTCTAATATCTTTCATGAGTGTTCTAAGGCAATCAAGCAAGGAAGATCCTTGCTTAATATTGCCTGAAAATTTATAAAACTACAAATGTTTGCATTTGAACTATTGAGAAAGTGGTGCATGTATGATGTTCAGAGCATTTGAACAGTAATGTGCAACAGAGAGGCTTTATTTTTCTTAAAATTCTACTCAGTTTTTCAGAATCTGGAAGGATTTTTGTTTCTGTAATAAGAGAGTTGTAGCTTCTCAAGAAACAAAAATTGAAAATAGGGTCAGTGTACCTTAAAGACTTGTATTTTGTCATAGTTGATGGCTCTTTATTTTGGACTTAGTATAATTTAATTATCTTTGTAAATACTATACTACATATTGGAGACTGCATTCTGCTTGATGACATTCAGTATGAGGCAGCCAGTGTGGATTGCTTTATCACAAGTCTTCAAACAGTACATGGGATTTAAGGTGATTTGTTGGCCTTGGTTACATCCTGTGTGCTAGCATGTGTTGATAGAGGGTGACTGAATTTTATGTATTTACTGTCCGAGCAGAGTGCTGCTTTATCTCAGTTCCGTTTGCAACTGAATCTAATTGCTAAGTCGTGTGTAAATACTAATCCTCATCAAGAAGTAGCATTGAATATTGGTTGGAATGTGCACAATGTGCTGTAAACTAATGCAGTGTAAGAAGCTCAAAGATGAGCTGTGGCTTAAGAGGAAAAAGTATATTCAAGTTCCTCCCTCAAGATGTACAGAGGTCAGCCTGGCTTGACAGCAGTAGTTTTATAGCACGGATGACGTTACTAGCCAAATTGCAAGTGTAAAACTGCTGACATTATACTGATCCTAGATCTGAACAATAGCAACAGAACATCAAGAAAGAGGGAGGGAGGACTGATATTCCCTGTTGGTGGGTTGTTCCTTTTCTTTCCTTTGAAACAGTGAAGGAATTTTTTTCTTTTTTTCTTTTTTCTTTTTTTTTTTTTTTTTTTTTTTTTTTTTTTTTTTTTTCTGAATTTATGTGGAGAAAAGGAGGGAAGCAGTTTGGAAAGATTGTGAGAATCTTGTTTTCTAGCTTCCCAGAAAATTAAATGGCTTCACAGTATTTTGACTGTGTTAATGAACATGGGGTTTGGGGCTGTCTAGAAGTAGGGAAGCTGCTAGTATTGTGGCTGCTATATGTCTCAACCAATCTATGATGGGCAGAAGAAAAAGGATAATAAACATGAAAATCTTCAGGCTGTTGCTGCAGTTGGAAGGCACACTCTGCTTGAGGAAGCTTACACATGGGGATAGAGCATAAAATACAGTAACAGCTTCTGTAACTTCTAGGCAGGCAATTGTTTTTAGGGATTAGGAGCAATTATAATACATCTATTTCTGAATGACACTTTGTGAGAACCAGGTATGCTCCCTTTCCTCTGGAAAGTTTGCTTCTTGCTACTTATATAAACGATACCCATGCATTTTCTTTCATTAGCATACCACTCAGACTTGGTAGAGATGGAGAAATTCACATTTGCTGGCTTGTTTAGTCCAGATACTGTCTAATAACAGTGTGTAATGATCATTGTGTTGTCCCTGAGCCATCATGCTGCACTAGCATGAAGATTGCAGACAGTCTAAATTAATGGCTTATGAATTTAGCTGGCCACAATCATCTAAGTGTCTTGGGATTGTGTATCTCTTCCAAACTTGGTTCTTCATTTTCACTTTTTGGGAACACTTTGCAATTACTGTTGACCATCCTAGTATTTTGACAGTAACTAATTATTTCAGTTCCCTTCAATCTTAAAGAAGCTTGTTATGTAGAGCCGACAAAATAGTAGTTTACATACTCATGAGCTTCACTAGAATTTTGGCTTCTCGTAGACTAGATTCAGCATTAATGCTTTGCTTTGTAGGAATGTATCAATTCAGTCTTATTTTGTACTGAAAATGGCACACTGGATATTAACACTCTGTTCATGTATATCTTCATTTTATATATCTGAATAAAATTTTAATCTCCTAATACTACATTATATATTGTGAATCTTATCCCGCAAAAGGAGCCTCAGCCCCATTTTCTCTAAATAATTAATTTTATAGAGATTCTGTTTGCAGAAAATATGGCAAACTATAAATTATAGGTAAGATCTTAAGAAATGCATTTTACTTAGAGAGATTCAGATTCTTTACCTTGTAGGTTATGAGTATTATTTAGTCTCCTTTTAATTTGCATTTATAGGATGAATTTGAGAGAAACTCTTCTGTGAACCTATACCACATAGACTTTGTGTCCATGACAGATCAAAGATTAAAGGGATGTATCACTTCAAATAACCAAGATTTGCTTAAGATTAAGGAAAAGCAGCACTACTCTTCAGTAATCTGTCTTTGTCAGAGGGGCATAGTGTTTGTGGGAATATTTCTGTTAAAAGTACCTTCCTTTGTGTGCAGAGCATGCACGCACACCAAAAATCAAGATACAAACTTTTCTATTAAAATAAGACCAGTGTAACTTGAGAGCGTCTGTCATAAGGCTGTAATTTAGAGTGCCAAGTATATAAAAGTCCATTTTGCTTTCTTTTTCCCCTACCAGCCTGTCCCACATCTGTTCCTTATTTGTAATTATTTTTTTAAATAAGTGAAAAATACTTTTATTAACATTTTCTTTCTCAAAGATACAGTTTTTATTAAAAACTGTGTTCTTTGTGGTCTTGACAGTAAAAAAACTTATTTTGGGGGGCGGGATAGGGAAGAGAGTTTGTGCTTGTTAGTTTTTTTTGTTTGTGTTTGGGGGTTTTTTGTTAGGTTTGTTGTTGTTGTTTGTTTTGTTTTGTGTTTGGTTTTGTTTATTTGTGGTTTTGGTACTAAAGTCCTAGGGAGTTGATTCAATAATTTTACCTGACTCATAAGATACTGACCTCTGTGAAGGTGCTAGCATTAGAGCAACCACTAGGACTATAGTGTGTTAAAAGTTCAGTATCAAAAGAGCGTTCTTTCCCGAAAGACACAAAAATTTATTAGGTAGGCTTAGCTTTGAAATCATAGTTTCTAGAGTATTTTTAATATCAACTTTTGCTTATGAGTGAAGAGAGTAGTTTAAAGACTTTGTTCTAGACTATATCTTTGTTCTAGGCTAATATGAGATATTGAGCATGGGACCAGTTTTTGTGCTTCTTTTTTCAAATTTTTATATTATTTATTTTAGTGTATAATCTCCTGACAAGACATATAAATTGTGTTAACCTGGACAGTCTTTATTGATGATGCCAGCACTGTAAATTAGATACACAGTTTTTGTAAACTTGGACCACATGATCTGAGCATCTGATACACTGTGTAAAAATAAGAGAATAATGAAGTAGTAAAAAAATTGGAAAAAAAAAAAAGTTTTAGAGATGTATGGGACAGACAAGAGATCAGTAGGGACTGTGCTTTTTCACATGCTCTGCTGATGTTGTTTGCAAACTAAATTCCAGAGCTTGCTCGGTGGCTAAGACAATGTAGCCATCTACATATATTTATTTTACTTGAAAGTCTCACTATAGGGCAGTGGATAAAGCCCAAACTAATTCTTTCTATTAATGAAAATAGAGTATATTTAGATTCTCTGAGTAGTTAATATTAGTGCATTGAGTTTTTCCAATAATTGCTACATAAATTAATACTAGTACTTGGAGGGGTTTTGTTTATTTTTTTGGGGGGTTCACGGGGAGGATTTTTCTTCTGTTTAACATCTGGTTCATCAATAAAAAACAAACAAGGAATCCCCAAAACAAACAAAACAACAACAACAAATACCACCAACAAACAAAAAAACGCCCACACCCCCCCCCCCCCCCCCCCAACAAAAAACCTTAAAAACACAAAAAAAAGAATTCTTGGTTTAAGGGCGCCTGTTGACCCGGTCCACCCATCTTGGGGTTTTTTTTGAG
>JANHGN010022633.1:0-20469 GCA_024605025.1 Megaceryle maxima | reverse complement strand
TGGAACAGGTTGCCCAGGGAGGTGGTTGAGGCCCCATCCCTGGAGACATTCAAAGTGGGGCTTGACAGAGCTCTGAGGAACCTGCTCTAGTTGAGGATGTCCCTGCTCTCAGCAGGGGACTTAGACTAGATGACCTCCAGAGGTACCTTCCAAACCAGACATTTCTATGTTTGCTCATATGTTTTCAGGAAAACAAACAACAAACAGTTGCTTATTAGAGTAAAACACTCTCTTAATCCATATCAACATGATATTTGTAGTACCAGATGACTGAGGGATGTAAGAATTATATGCATGAAGATGGGAGATTTTAAGCTTGCAGAACAAAACCAGACTGATCCAACATTTAAGAGTAATAACAAACTCATTTGTACTAAAGATCTCTGGAAAAGCTATACACTACTGAAATTCCTTCACTATCTAAACAGTCCTTCCTTACTGCAGGAGATCCAAGCCAGAGCAGCCATTAAGCAACAGGGATCAGTCTGATACATTCCTGAGCATGAGCCTGGCTTACTACTGAAAGAAAAAAAAATAATAAAAAAGAAACAAAGATTAATTTATTTTCGAATCCCCTAACTTACCTGTACATGGACAGGAAATGCTGCTACTTGGAGCAAAAGATACAAAGGGTCAATGGATTTAAACTAAAAGAGGGTAGATTTAGATTGGATATAAGTATGAAATATTTTATGATGAGTGTGATGAGACACTGGAACAGGCTGCTCAGAAAAAGTTGTGGAGGTCCTATCACCTAGCTCATTCAAGGCTAGGTTGGATGGGAGTTTGAGCAACCCTGTCTAGTTAAAGATGTCCCTGCCCATAGCAGAGGGCCTGGCCTAGATGATTTTTGAAAGTCCCTTCCAACTCAAACTATTCTACGACTCTATGATAAAGTGGATTTTATCAGGATCTTACCTTTTCCACAAATTATGTCTCTGAAAACACCACATGCATACATTGATTTACATATACTTTTATCATCTACATATTCCCACATTTTCCTTCACATGCATGCTAATGTTGACTCAGAATGCAAAGAAAGTTAAGCATACACTTTGCTGGATCCTAGCCATAGCTCTTTTAGATGACTACATGAAAATAAACCTTTCTGCTAGAGAAACTCTTTGATAAAGAGATCAAAAATGTTATATTTGCCAGCTCTCAAAGTACAGTTCTTACCTGCAGTTGTAATAACATGTTTTGTGTTTATAGGTTCAAGTCCTAATGGCTGTGAAGATGACAACTGCGATGGAAGAAAAGGACCCTCTAAGATGTTTACCAAGCTACGGGGATCCTATCCTTGGAGAGCTGCCTTTCTCTACAGAAGCTTGTGGTCCATGGGCTCTTCTGCACACACAGCACTCAGGTCTGATACATCTATGGAGCCTTATTCCTCAATGCAAGCTATAGAAATTGCACTGAAAGTCTTATGTCCCCAGACTAGCAATCATATTTGCTCCATGTAAAATACTATCAAAGGACATTTTAATATGTTGCATGCAAAATTAGCTGTAGTCTGTCAGACTGGAAAATATTGACAAATGCTGTAATAGGAAGTTTTATCTGATGAAAGATAGTCCATCTGACATGTTTCAGTATGGAAAAGGACATATTTTTCACAAAGGAAATAATCAGAAAGCTCAAAAATAAACAGTAAGCTGATTAAAAAGTGGTGAGAGAGGGAAACAAACAACAAAACCCAAGCAATACACACACAACATATACGCAAATAATAAAAGCTGCATTATCTCCTGGAAAATCAGTCTATAAATGTTTGCTTTTGGGGGAGGCTAATTCCTACCTTATCTAAGCAACTTATGAAAATAATGCAGTAACTGTTGGTGCTTAACATCGCAAAAAGGTTCTCAAGTGATTTTATTTTCTTTTTGTTTTGATGTCATCTGTGTAACCCAGAGAAACTTGTAGAATCCACCTTCCTTTCAAAAATTCCTAAATGCTGGAGGGAAGTATTATCTTACTAGTGTGGGGAACAAGTCCCTGCTATTATTTCTATGAAGATAATAGCTATCAGTACCTAGAAGTGCTAGCTATGCTCTTCTGGAATTTTCTAAGAAGATGTAAGAGATCATCTTTGCCCCAAGAGAACTGTTCAAAAACAGGAGATTACATAGGTCCCGGTAAACTGTATGTCATCTGTTCCAGCTAAAATACCACCCTAGAGGATAGGCCACTATCAAAAGACATGTTTTCCTCTTTCCAGGCCTTTGCATCATCTATTTCATGATACTTCAGCATGGTATGTATGACTGTTTTGCTTTATATACTTACAGCAAACCATATGAAAGACTATAGCCAGTAGTATTTCACACTGCATGCTTTGAAAACATTAGCATAAATACCAAATTATGGGAATAATAGAGAGAATTCTCTTTAAATCAATAAACATTTAGGAAAAGATTATGAGATAGCATACTTTGATACCAGCTGCAAAGTACCTTTTAAAAATGACATGATTGCATGCCTTATTAGGAAAGGTAAGGCTGAAGCCTCAAGTTGCACATGATACGCTTTTAAATCAGTTGCTAAATATTGATCATACTTTATACGAACTTGTATTAAAGATAGGATAAATATGCATATTCCTGGACAGGAAACACTACTATGCAAAAATGCGAAGTTGTAACAAATGAGGCATCTTGATTCAGAATTATTTTAGTGTATGTTACTGTAATTTCTCTGCTATAGTGTAGATATCTTGACCTGTTCTGCATTTTAGATATAAATTTTCATTAATAACTTAGCTGTAAACATATACTGAAGAATAAAAATACTATGGAGGTCATTGTTAAGACCCCTTGCATTTTTCCTTGTTAAAAATTTTAAATAAGCATATTTGAATGTTTGAGCATCTCAATTAACAGTGTTCAATTTTTGAAATTATAACTTTCCCTCTTTTCAAATATCAATTAAAAAAATTATAAAAAAACATACATAAAAACACCTTCTTTCTTCAAATATAATTATTTGCAGTTTTAGTGCATAAGGTTCTTCCCCACCATAATAGGCTCTATACAAATTGTTTGTCTTCATCCTCAGATACCTTCCACTCTGAGCATTACCAATTTAGGTTCAAATGAAAGAAATCTAAGTTCTAGTGAATTTCAATTAAGCTGTTTTAGGAACCCAGCCTACAGTAAAATAAATAAATAAACAACCATCCCTGTAGAAATCTCTGCAACTCATTGTTGCACAAATGTTTGAGGCACAGTTAAATTATTGGGAAGAAGGAACAGCAACTGTTTTGCTTCTTTTAATTTTTATCTTTTACCATTGATGCAAGCCAAACAAAAGCTCACTGAATAGAAAACCTGAATATTGTACTCTTGCTGATTTATATTGCATGAAAATAAAAGGCAGTTTCTCGTTTACTATAAAAATCATCAGTTATCAAATATCTTCAGCTACATAGGTAACAAAGCATAGACTGGAGGCACTGTGTCTGGAGTCATGACATTAAATCTCTTTCAGAAGGCCTTAGGTGTTTGCAAAGATACCACGCCTTGGCCCTATAACCACTTATCCACATGAATAACCTCTGTTACATAAGAGAACCTGATGAACTTGGAAATGTCATTAAAAACTCATACAACTGGCTCTAAGCCAACACATGAAAGCCAAGTTGATATTCCTATGTTAACAATAACGATCCTCACTGTTTTTTCCAAGACATCAAATGAAAAGATGAGCATATATATCTAATCTATAAATAGATGGCAGGTATCAGCCACTGTATTTTGTTTTAATTATAACACCTCTGTTCTTTTCCAAAATCATCTGCCATACTAAAAGTGAGCTCCAAGGAGTTCCTGGGGATGCTCCTGCTGGGGCGAAAGGAAGAGTGAACCCGGTCTTTCAGCTCAAACTACAGCACTCTTTGTCCGTAGCCCTTCATCTGTCACCCTGTCAAGTGGGGTGAAGATGGCACACACAGTACATTACTCACCTCTTCACCTCCTATATTGCCTTCCATTACCTTGTTTCACTGCCTTGGTTTTTTTCTTTTTGTTGTTTGTTTAGGCCTAGTATTCAAAATTTATTTTAATTATTAATTCATTTAGGTTTAATTATATTTTCTTTCTCAATTACATTATTTTATAGCAGATATTTCAGTGCACCAAAAAAAAAATCATACCAGATTAAAACAGCAAAATTGTCACCTTTTGAGATCTGGAAACAAAACTTAAAATAAACTCTATAGCTCTGCAGAACATGTCTCCACTAGGTTTTGCATGTTTCATCAACAATGATATATTTTCCTTGTCCACTATGTATACAAAGAACAATAAAACTTGCCAAACAGTATATATGGAAACATTTTCAGCAAGAGACTGGGTTTTGAGAGCATAAACAGACCATCTGCAACATAAAATGCATTTTCAGTATAAAATGTAAGAACTTCAAGACATCAAGAAGTCTTTTAGAAGGTATTTCCAAACAGAATAAAGAAAAAAAAGTGTTCTCCAAGATCAGATATTGCAAGTCACTCACTCTGCTTTGTGATGCTAACAGGGAACCACCAAGCATATCCCTATCCTTGACTATGTCAAAGAAGATGCAGATGCTGTCAAATTACTCACCCTAAGGCAGTAAAGTAAATAAAACAAGCTTATTCTAGTATACTAACTCTACAAAGAAATAGGCTAGGATTATGTTTTTCTGTGAACTTTATTCATATCTCCATCCAGCAAAAGCCTTCATCTGCTTAACTCTAAGTGCAAAGAACGCATGAAAGCTCGAGTGAAGCTATTTAACGATTTGAGCATGTGCTTTGTTACATGAAAGCTAGAGCACTTGGCAACCTGCAGAATCACTCTTTCCAGTGTTAAGAATAACAAAATACCCTGTTCCACTCAATAGCTACAATCATCCTCAGTTGCAGTCAAAAAGCAAAAAGAGTTAACTAGGAATTATTAACCAAGACATTCTGGCTAAGTTCAGACTGCTACAGTATTATCTTTTGTTTCAGGACTCTGACCTATTCATCACCTCTTTCTAGATTGGTCAGTTTTCAAGCATAATGAATATTCATCAACCCTCTTCAAGAATACAGCATAGCTTTCTCTAAATGCCTATTAAATGGGTAAGCATAGAGTCTATATTTTTCATTTGTGAATTAGACCAAAAAAAAACTATTAATGAGAACTATTTTGAATACCTTGTATAATACTAGAATACATTCTCACTTTTATACAACATGGATTTCACATAGTTCAATGTTTTCCTTACTTTTGGTTAATAAGTTCTTTAGAAAACAAAAAAATTTTTTTGTGGTTTTTTTTTTGTTGTTTTTTTTTGTTTGTTTGTTTGTTTTGTTTTGTTTTTTTTTTTTGCTCCTCATGAACTAGCATTAAAACAGTTATCATAGTTAAGATTCCTAGTTGGAAATATATCATACTGGAGATCCCAAGACCCTGACAGTACTAAGCGATATACCAACACATACAAAAATGACCAAGAGTTGACTATCCAGGTAAGGCTACTTATTTTTGGCCAATGTAAACACATTTTGGCTAATTCAAAATCTTCTTTAGAAACCAAACAGAAAGAAATAGACACAGAATTAGTCTTGTAGATTTTTTAGCTCCTGGAACCATCCCACATGTGTGCAAATTTGATCTCCAGCAAGAGGCAGCAGGGCATGCAGTACTAGACCCAGACCTGCTCAGACAAGCTCCTGCTTGTTCCATGATGCACTGGCTGCATGCCTTTCTTGATGGGCTGCACAGGAATTCAGTCTGCTCAGTACAAGGACCCACCTTCTGGATATTTTATGTTTCTGGAAGAGTTTTATAATAGTTGCTTAGGAATTTGTTTAGTGAGACTACAGCATGGCTGGAAAGCAATTAAAAATGGACCAGAGTAATCAAGTGTAACTGAACAAACCACCTAATGGGAGAATCGGATGTTCCATGCACACAGGGTACGAGGTGCCAAGAAACTACTATGTACTCAGGGCTCAATAGCTTTTATTAAGGCAATAATAAAGTAAGCCTTGTTTGTCTTTGCAGCTGGTGAAGTCTCCTTAAGTCACTGTCTTCCAGTTTCTACTCTAACATCTCTCCCTCCCATTCCTCTGAAGGAATGACCATCAACTAACATTATTAAGACAAATGGCAGAGTTAAGCAGCAAAGACAATATATTTCAATACATTTTTAAACATAAAATACCACTAAATTAACATAACTGCATCTAGACTCAGCTTATGTCATTCAATAATGCAATTACTGCAATTAAAATAACAGATACAACTGCCATTTGAAAAAAAAAGTGTATATGTAGTATAAGTTTACTGGAGAAAAGTTAAAATTTAATACATGCTTTGTTTTTTTTTACCAGTAAGACATCATTTCCTATGAAGACCGTATTGACTATTGACTAATTCTTAAATTCGTGTGGAGCTAATCTACAGCTCAATTTAGGACTTGAAATGCAAATTTGGATATGAAACATAATGCGAATAAATGCCAAGTTACTATATAACTGCATACCAATACCCAACATTTCTTCAGTCTTTGTAGATTCTAGTAAGTGATGGTACTTGAAAAACAGTCAGAAATGAAAACAAGCAGACCTGATTTTGCAAGTAACATATTAACTGCAAATATCATAGCTCAGCTGTACACACTTCACAGATGCCAAAATCTGTTGTCTTTGTAGTGCTGTTATTCTAAAGTTGCAGGTCAAAATCAGCAAACAGCTGTTCAAATATCTGAGGATTTTACTATATAATGCAAGACTACACAAACAATCAGATATGTATGGAAAGGAGGAAGCAGAAAATGGTAACATTACATTTAATCCTGTTATGGATTAAAGGGCCATATTATATAATGAATTTCGTACAAAATCTGACAAAATAGTGCTATGTAATGTGAATTTTTTTTTTCCTCTCTTTTCTTTTCTTCTTGTGACAAAGTGCGATTTCAGCTCTTTTAAAACTATTTGCAAAACTAGGTCAAATTCAACAACCAGTTTCTGCTTAAAAATGTTTGATTCTAGATTTACAAAACAGATGAAGTTTTTCCTTATGTTTAGGTGGAACTTCCTGTGTTCCAGTTTTTGCCCATTGCCCCTTGTCTTGTCTCTGGGCACCACTGAAAAGAGACTGGCCCCATCCTCTTGACACATCTAAAGGATACTTATAAGCACTGATAAGATCCCCTCTCAGTCTCCTCCAGGCTAAACAGCCCCAGGTCTCTCAGCCTGTCCTCATAAGAGAGATGTTCCAGACCCCTACTATCTTTGTCACCCTCCATTCAATAGTTCCCTGTCCCTTTTGAATTGGAATTGGAAGCCAGAACTGGACACAGTACTCCAGATAGGGCCTCACCACGGCACAGTTGAGAGGGAGGAGAACCTCCCTCGACCTGATGGTCACACTCTTCGCAATACACCCCAGGATACCATTGGCCTTCTCGGCCACAAGAGCACACTGCTGGCTCATCGTTAACTTGTTTAACACCAGGACTCCCAGGTTCTTCCTGACAAAGCTGTTTTCCAGCAGGTCAACTCCTAACCTCTACTGGTGCATGGAGTTATTCCTCCTCAGGTGCAGGACTGTACACTTACCCATGTTAAACTTCATTAGGTGCCCCTCCACCCAACTCTCCAGGCTGTTCAGGTCTCATTGAATGGCAGCCTAGCTACACAACCATAAGGTGTGTCAGCCACTCCTCCCAGTTTTGTATCACCAGCAAACTTGCTGAGGTCACACTCCATCCCTTCATCCAGGTCACTGATGAATATGTTGAACAAGACTGGACCCAGTACTGAACCATGGGGAACACTGCTAATTACAGGCCTCCAACTAGACTCTCTGCCAATGATCAAACCCCCTGAACATTGTTGTTCTGCCAGTTCTCAATCCACCTCACTGTCAACTCATCTAACTCACACTTCCTAAGCTTACCTATGTGGATGTTATGGAACGCAGTATCAAAAGCCTTGCTGAACTTGAGGTAGACAACATCCACTGCTCTCCCCTCATCTACCCAGCCTTGGTTCAGCCCTTGGTGAATCCATGCTGACTATTCCTGACAGTCTTCCTCTCCACATGCTTAGAGATTACATCCAGAATGAGCTGTTCCACCACCTTTCCAGGGATGGAGGTGAGGCTGACTAGCCTGTAATTTCCTGAGTCCTGTTTCTTGCCCTTTTTGAAGACCAGAGGGACATTGGCTTTCCTCTAGTCCTTGGGCACCTCTCCTCCATGGTCTTTCAAAGATGATGGAGAGTGCTAAAGCAACAACATCAGCCAGCTCCCTCAAGCACTCATGGATGCATCCCATCAGGGCCCATGCATTTGTGGGTGTCCAGTTTGCCTAAATGATCTCTAAAGCAATCCTCCTCAAACAAGGGACAGTATTCCTTCCTCCAGACTTTCTTACCTCAAGCATCTGGAATTCCTGAGGGCTGGTCTTAGCAGTAAAGACTGAAGCAAAGAAGGAATTCAGCAACTCTGCCTTCTCTGCATCCTCTATCATCAAGGCACCCGCCTCTTTAAGCAGCAAGTCCCCATTTTCCCTAGTCTTCCTTTTGTGTCTGATGTACTTGAAGAAGCCCTTCTTATTGTCTTTTATATCATTTGTCAGATTTAATTCCAAGAGCACCTTAGCCTTCTTTATGGCATCCCTACATACTCTGAAAATGTCCCTACATTCCTCTCAGGCAGCCTTTTTTCCACATACTGTAAACCTCCTTCTTCCATTTGAGCTTTTCCACAAGCTTCTTGTTCATTCATGCAAGGCTCCTGCATACTATCTACTTGATATTTTACTTATAGTGATGCACCTATCTTGAGCTTGGAGGAAGTGTTGCTTGAATATTAACCATCTCTCTTGGCCCCCTTACCTTCTAAAGCCCTAACCAATGGGATTCCTCCAAGCAGATCTGTAAGAGCCTGGTTATTGTGTGCCTCAAACCTTGTGTGGTGATAAGGTCTGGAAAGACCTGGCTGGAGGGGAGAAGTGTTGATTGCTCCTAATGTATCTGTTTGGCTCCCTGCAGATATGCTTTAACAAAAGGAAGAAGTTCTGTGTAGGTGGGACTCTGTCTTTTCTTTAGTTAAGTGCTCCTGCTGACTGTGCCATGGGGGAGGTGAATGTCAGGTGCTCTAGCTCATGGGGCTCATGCAAATCAACACCACTTCCTGTGGAAATTGGGATTGCCAGCCAGATATCTGAAGGGTATAAAGGGACAGAAAAATATTGATCGTGGTGCACCCACTACTGAAGAACTGAAGAGCTGGACTGATCCAGTGAGATGTCACTGGAACTATGGGTGGTGATAACCTTTATCTATCTTTCTCTCTCTTACACACTCCCTCACTCCCTCTATCTTTTCCTCTTTTCTAATAACTCTTTCTTCCTTTTCCTCAAAATTTAGTGACGCCATAAAATAATTGCCTACGAAAATAATAACTTTATCTGTACCATTTCTTGATTGTTTCATTAGGGGAACTAATAATTTGTTTTGTTAATGTTCCTCAGAGTCATTGTCATGATTCTGCCACCCTGGCAGCCCTGCCATGCATGGACAGCCTCTTTCGGATGATCACAAAGATTGACCTCCCTCGCTGTCCACTGAGTGGGACAAGACAAGGTCTTTGAAGAGGTCAAAGTTAGCTCTCCTGAAGTCCAGGGTTGCAATCCTACTTATTGCCCTACTTCTTTCACACAGGATCCTGAAGTCCACCTTCTCACGGTCAGTGCAGCCAAAGCTTTCCCTAACTTTCACATCCCCAACCAGACCTTCTTTGTTCATTAGTAAAAGGTCCATCAGCACACCTCTCCTCATGGCCTCCTCCACCATCTCTGTCAAAAAATTTATCAGGTGGCCAGTAGTAAACACCTGCAACAGTGCTACCCGTATTAGCCTGCCCTTTAATTCTTACCCATAAGCCTTCAACATGTTCATCACCCCCACTCAGTTAGACCTTGATACATTCTAGTTCCTCTCTCACATAAAGAGCAACTCCACCAGCTCACCTTGCTGGTCTGCCTTTCCTAAAAAGTACATAGCTGTCCATGACAGCATTCCAGTCATATGAGTCATCCCACCATGTCTTCGCAATTGCAGTGAGATCATGGCCCTGTAATCACACCCAGATCTCTAGTTCTTCCTGTTTATTCCACATGCTGTGTCTGTTGGTGTACAGGCATTTCAGAGACTTAAATAAAGCAAGAAGGTTTCCCTGGAGGGGATCAAGAGGAACCACCATAGTCATACACACTCTTGAGGTGGTTGGCTTTCTGGGTCTCATCTTGGAAGGCATCTAAGGAGCATCTGTTGCTGCTCTGGTTGGCCTGGCTTATTCCCTAGTTGGATGCAATGGCATGAGCATTGCCATCTTGGACCTTGCCCCGCAGATCCCTCAGTTTAAAGCCTGCCTCATCAAGTTGGTCAGCCTGCTGCCAGAAAATCTCATGCCTCTTCAAAGCTGGTGGATTCCATCCCTCCCTAACAGCTTATAGTCATTAAATAATGTCCCATTGTCATAAAAATAAAAAACCTTGCAACTGCACCAGTCATATAGCCAGGAGTTGATGTTCATTATTCATCTATTTCTGGATGGCTCCTTTCTTCTAGCTGGTAAAATGGAAGAAAAGAAAACTTGGGCAACAATGTTTTTCACTTGTACTCCAAGGGCTTTATACAGTCTTCCTTGATTCTGCCCAGGTTCTGGCTCACAGCATCATTTATGCCCACATGGAAGAGTAACAGTGGGTAGTAGCTGATGCTTTTGACAAGTTGTGGCAACCTCTCAGCACTGCTTGGAACTTAGTTCCTGGAAGGCATCATACCTCTCATGACTCCCTGTCACCTCAGTGCCCTTTAACAGGGAGTCACCCACTACAAGCACACCGCATTTCTGTTTAGATTATCCATTATGTGCTTCTGGTGAAGCTTCTCCATGCAAAGCCTGCTTGTGGCTGTCTATAGGTGTTAAAACTTTGTATTTGATTTTCGTGATGATGTTAGAGGGTGGAGGATGAAGCAGAGTCCTACTTTTAGGTCACCAGGACAGGAACATGGTTTTGAAACCACCTATCTATCTCTGTCTCATCTTCTGTAATGCTGTGTAGCCTTATGACTATTCTTGCAACTCAGACACCTGGAGTAACATATCGTCAACCTGCACTTGGCTGTATTTGTTAAATTTGTATTTAATTTGTTGACAGATGGTTTACCAGATTATGTGAATGGTAAAAGTGCTTACTGATTATTACGCATTTTCATTTTTTACTAAGAAGCTAATTTCTTCCATAAAGGTAAAGGTGGTTCTTCAATCAACTCACTTTTTATTTTACCAGCCCACATTTGACACTCTTCATGCATTTTTGCTATCCCCATAAATTGTCATCTTTTCACTTACTCTGGTTTCCTATTATTGGGCTTTTGCCCCTTTTCACAAACCAAAAAAAAAAAACCACTACCAAAACCAAACTCCAGTGTATCAGCTAATTCATGGCAATAAGAGTGAAACAATTAGATCAAATCATGCGTCAACGGAAGCCCCAATTTCTACACTGTACAGTAGACTGCATTTCAGAATAGATTTAATTTGGTCCATGAAACCAGTTTGAGGCTGTTTGCAGATTCAGCCCAGGGTTTCAATTCGTGTGCTCACGCTGCAGAGGTGGAGTGACCTGGCAGGGTTGCTCTGTCCTCCAAGGCAACCTGCCTTGCATGCTCCAAAACCTGCCCCAGAAACTGACCCAAAATGCAGGATGTGGGAACAGCCAAGGGGTATGTTTCAGGATTGCGCTGCTGCTTCAAACCAAAGTGTAAGGTAGATGCAGCCCAAAGCAACAGATGTAATTGAGAACTTTTTCTGTGATTTTCAACTTAATTACCATTCAACCCATAATGACATTCCGTCTGACTTAGCACAAGAACAGGCAGGTTGGTTTGTTGCTGGCTTTTTTTTTCTGTTATTTTTCAGTATGCTCAGTTCTTTACTTTTATGAATTTTGAAGAAATTATCTCTCAGTGAGAAGAGCATTAATTCTCTTTAGAACTTCAAGCAGAGAAAACATCGTACTTCATCTACAATCTAACAATTCACTTTTTCTTGTAGATGAGAATGGTTTAAACTTTACTTCATTTAACAGTATAAATATTGTCTCATCTTTGCAAACTGGAAAATAAATATTGTGAAATTACTACTTGGGGAAACATAATAATTTCCTGTATTCTCTGTGTAATTTGTTTCCTCTACTAATATGGAAATCTGGATGTTGTTTACCTTGAAAATATTCAAAATTATGTGCAAATGCTGTGAATATTATAACCTCACAGTTATTAACTGGACTAAATGCACAATATTAATTTCTGCAGTGGAAAGTAAAATCAAATGAAAATAACATTTAATAAACATCTCTCCATTTTTTTCCTGACATTTTTCTTCAGGTGGTGTCTGGAGAGAACCATTTGGCACAGCTGTATTACTACTAGTAAGTGACAAAACAGTTTTACCTAAGAGGAGGGAGAGAAGACATAAGCCTGAAAAATTACTGGTCTTCCCTTTCTTGAAATACTATTTCACCCCTGGCTAGCTCCTCCACACTTCAGCAGTAGCAGCCTTAAAGCAGTCCTTCCTCTCCCTGCTGCTTCCTTGGGCAATTATTACATCTTGTGCCAGAATGAATACGCCTTTACCTAGCTGATTAAATATACCCGAGATTAGTAAGAAAAGCAATTTTTGTTGTGTGCCTCACAGTGAGACAGAAAGGCCTGTGAAGGTGCTTCCCATCTATGATGTGTCTTACTTGGCTCTCCTCTGTCTGATGTAGGCAAGAACATACTGTTTCCAGATTGCTTTTTCCTGTATGTCCTTTCCCATCTTACACATTAACGAAGAAAAATTATACCATTTTTATGCAACAAGGGACTTGTTCTCATATCTTAAATAGTTTGCTCTTTAAAAATTCCTCATTTACTTAAATAGAGAATGTTACATCAGTGTTCTCACTGCTATGCTATATATATATATGTGTATCTATATGTGTATTAGGGCATCCCTAATGCCCTTGATTTCTCCTGCTCTCTTTCTGTGGCACATAGTAATTTCTGGGGCTTTTTCAATTCTAATTAATTATAGGATGTTAGGATTTATTAGCTTGGAGATTGTGACATGTAAGTGGTGTGGGGTTAGAGCACTATAGTCCTTTTTAAACTAACTGTATTGTATTATATTTTTGTAGTCAGCTAGACTCCCTGTCTGCACGAGTGCTAATTGAAATAAAGCCAGGATGAAAGCACGAGCACTGGATCTGCAGACATCCCCACTGCTTCCCTGCTAGCATGCTCCCTGGCATGGCTTTGAGATGAGGGAACTGAGGCTCCCTGCCCCAGTGTGCAGGCAGGGGGTAGCAGTCAGGAGAAGAACCCCTCTGCTCTACAGACTCCCAGCCAACATCCTGGAAGGCTTTGCACACAAATATCCCCACACATCATCCCACTACAGAACACCATTCTTTCATTTACACTATGGAAACATCAGTCTGGCAGGCTGCAACAATGCCCTCATATCACATACAACATCTTCAACGTAAAAAAAACCACACAACTCACAAAACCCAGTAGTGATGTCTTAGGCAACAGGAGCCTTCCTCACAGGATTACCCCTTTGGGTCTTAAATTACATAGTGTAAGCACAGCCTGGCCTAGTCACTTGGCCTCAGGGCCAAAGAATGGTCCATGGCTCTGTTTTATTCAGCAGTACAGGCATGGCCGCTTCTCCAGATGGGTTCTAGCACCTTAATGATGCAATTTAGAATTATCTGATACCCACTCCCAGTCTTCTTCCTACTCTTAAAGGTCATTCTGAAACACTAAGTGACTAACATAACTGTGCATTTTAACCCTAGTTATGTAAATCTGAAAAGGCCCAATCAAGGCTGGGAATTCCTAAATAGTTCTATTCTTGTTTTTGACAGATGTCACTGTCGTCAATCCTAACTCACACTGGCTATATTGTAATCTTACATCCTCAGTAAAGTTTAATTTTATGTAAGATGGAGATTTTTTAAATTAAAATTTGATACATGATGATGCCATGAGGTGAGGAACCACTAATGAAATACTTAGAATACCAAACACAGTGTTTGCCACAAATGCTCTATAAAAGCTAATTTACATTACTCCTAGGTAAACTTAGCCAAAACCTGATTTTTCTACTTAAAATCATGCTGCTATTACACTTTACCATCACATGACTCCCATAGAATCCCTTTTTTTGGAAGTTAATACTTTTCCTATGCCAGGTGCATTATTCCTGTATTTCTTGACTTTTTAATAATGAGGTATCTGAGTATTTTGTGTCCTAAACATATGCCATGTGAAGTTTCTCTAAGTCTGAAATTAAAAAATCAGATTTTTTCCTAGCTGAATTTGTGACTTGTATTGGAATGTCAGATTTGCTGGCATGGTCTTAATGTTGAGAGGAGGGGATTTTAAAATAGTAAATATAGGAATGAATGAGAAATACAGAGTCTTGTTATGGTAAGATAAGAGATATTCTATGAGGTCTCTATCTCATGCATATCACCATTTCCGGTGATTCAGTGAATGCGCTCACACTCTGTGAGTAAAAGTGATCTGTTCAATCTTACATTCCTATATATTAGTAGCTACCATGATATCCCGTATAACACATCTATTAAATAGCACTGAAATAAGCAATCCTGATACCAGGATGAATTCTTAAGAAGCCTTAAGCTATGAACAGCTATTGTTATTTCCCACATCGACAGAAGAAAGACCACTGTTAAGAAAGCTTACAAGAGCAGAGAGTCCAATACTTTTGGCTACTTTTCAGATTCTAGGCAGATTCTTGGTGTTAAACACCTAAATTAAGAGTGGTAAAGCATTACAGATTGGATGGGGCAGACACAGACTCCCATGCTGCTACATGCTGGATGTCAGAAAAACTGTACTGGATAACTACAATCTTCTAAATGACAAATCAGAATGATTTATCACTGAAGAGCTGCAAATTGAGCATCTGTTTTTAAGACATGTACGTGGGACTGCATTTGGCACTAGCAAAACCTATTCCAGCATAAAGCAGAGGCTTCTGGACAGTATTCTCCAAAAGATAAACTCAGAACACAAGTGCAAAGATGGCTGCTAAAGGACATAAGGGGAATAGAATATAAAATTGTAGCTTGTTTATTGGGATAAATATCAGAGAAGTTATGACTGCTTTCTGTATACCATCAAGGAACATACATGAGTCATAACAAAAGTCATGTCAATTAAAGGGCATTAAATCTGAGCTGCCCAGAAATTGAATTTTGGCCTTGAGAGCAGAAATCAGAGTAGAAGGACAAACTCAAAAGAAAACTGGTTTGAGAGGGAGTAGGGACTGAATCACAATAAGGAAGGCCCTGTCCTCTAAGGAGAACAGGATATGTACCTAAGGATAGGTACATATATTCAGAACTGGAGTATATCCTGAGTAGCAAATGATAGGGTTTACAAAACAATTCACAATAAAAGTTTATGAATCATTGCAAAATAGTTCTTAACAATTAAATACAAAGATACTTGTTCCAGGAATCATCTGAATGAACAATGTGATTAACTATTTTATTGTAATTGGATAAAAATTAATGTGTCACCAGGAACATTTATCTATTAATTCATGTGGTGAATGTTCTACCAGTATCCTGTCTTACATGGAAATAACTAGACAGAAAATAGAAATTAAATATGTCTCATATATGAGTTATGTTAATTCATATGTGAAATAAAAAAATATATTTTCTCTCAAGACCTAACAAAAAAAACCACACAAAGAAAAATGTGTAAAAGGGCTTTTGAATGGGCTTTTTACTCAGCTTTACTGTTCAAATACCCATTGTTCAGAAGACATTTTTCTACAAATTTGTTTTAGTAACTCCTGTCTAGTCTGGGGATGGCTACTGGAGGACAGTTTATAGGTCAATGCATTTTTCAGAAGCACACATCATGATCTATGAGTAATACTCACAATTTAATTATTTTTTTCTGACTGATAAAGGTGATATACTCAATTTAGATTGTCATAAGGTGTTTCATTTGGTACCATGGGACCTTCTGATTATTAAGAAAGTAAACCAACACATAGCCTGCATTAAAAATTAAATAGCCTTCAAATTCAAATAATTAAAACTTGCTTATTAATAAGAGGTCAAAAGTCCAAACTCGAACTAAGAGCCAAAATATTTTATTTAAATACTCTGATTACTGTGTAATATGAAATTATGCTTAACTCCCCTCAGTGATAGTTTAGTTTCCTTTTTCTAAACTTAAAATGCTGGGATTTCAATGATGGGGAAATATTTGTGCCACATAGTTCCGAAAGACTCACAGAAATTCATGCAGAAATTTCTTCTTCCATAGGTAAAACCACCTTACATGAATCAGTACGATTCTGAGCGAGTTCATTTTGTTCATAGCCCAATGAAAACTGAGCTGTTGATTGTTTTTTTCTTAGGTGACATCTGCAGGTGGTCTGGAATCATAGAAGCTTTGTGCTATAGCCAGACCTCACCATTTGTGAGAATTGCCTGCTATGAAATTAAGCCTGAGGTATCTTTTTGTAGCTTTCCTCAATCATTCAAGCAGACTAAAGAGACAGTGAACTCCAACCTCTGCTCCTTCAAATCCTACTGCGATGCTTAGGAAAAAATGAGAAGGCAGAGGTAGCTGACGGCTACTCTCAACAGTGTTGCCAATGTGGTTTTTTATTACCTTGTGCTCCCCAGCTGCCCCCATACAATTTCTGTCTCTTGTAAACTGTATGGAATGGGTTCTGAGTGCACAACCCTGAGGGAAACAGAAACCGGGCAATTATGGGTAATTTTGTAATAGAAAGAAATAATAATCCCTCCACCATCATTAAAATCCTTATTTCCACCCAAACCCTAACCACAATGCCTGCACAATACCTAGGATTTCTCATTTCCTTATTTATTAATAGCCTTTCTTTAACATTTACGCTCCAGCAGCCTTTCCCATGCTTGTCAGCTGTTACATAGCACATGTGGTAACTACTCTGCTGACCACCACCTCTGGCTTGCCAAGAACCCGTATACATCACTGGCAGACCCTGGGCCTACCCATCTGGGGCACCCAATGTACTCCCCTATAGCTTAGCTTTCAAGTAAAATTTAGTGTTCACTGAAAAAGAGCTGTGGACAGACAGACAACATAAAATGCCCATCTGCTCACAGAAACTAATGAAGTAGTTCTTGTTTCATGTGTGTGTTATAGACTGTAGTCACTTCAAGAGCTATGCAACATACACATCATGTAACAGTAAAAATGGGCTAGATTTCCAGACAAATGAAACACAACCTCCTGCTGAAATCAGTGAATCCTTATGTTGAATACCAACAACTCTGTGTGTTATAAAACTTTTACTTGAATAAACCAAATTTTATGGAACCCCAAAGAAATATCTACTATTCTGACATGAAAATTGGTGATAGTGCTCCCTTCTGTATTTTAACTATTTCTGACCATCTAAATGAAAGTGAGTGTTGCTGGTCAGCACGTTTTGTTTAGTTTTATTCCTTGATAAGGACTGAGAAAAAATGGGGCCCCTTCATACTGAAGCTATTTTTAAAATAAGCTTTAAATAGTAAAATGAATGGACTGCCCTCTATGACAAGGAGAATGACAATTTGCAAATTAAAGTTATGGACATAAAGAAAGATGAAATTGCAAATCTAGTCAAATCACGTCTCATTTCTGGCATGCCCCCTTCCCTTATGTTGAGGCATTTTATTGTGGGGTTTTTTGTTGGGTCTTTTTTGGTTGGTTGGTTGGTTGGGGGGGGGGATTTTTTTGTTTGTTTTTGGTTTTGCTTTGTTTTGTTTCGTTGTTGTTGGGGTTTTTTTTTTAAGTCTTAATAGTTAATCCTTAAAACAAAATCAAGTTTGTGAGTGGATGGAAAAAAAAAAAAAAAAAGTGTTGTTTTAACATAGTCTTCTTCTACTACTTTCCCCCAATTCTGCAATAACCTTTATACTGTAAATTTTCAGTAAAAGAAAAAAGGAAAACACTTCCTTTTTAAACTAAGAATACCGTGAGAATTTTGGTAGAAAAGATACAAGATAATGCTACACAGAACTGTCTAGAATTGAAAATTCAGTAATCGTCATGCATCACAATAAAGTATAACGTTAAAAGCTTATTTGAGAGCACTCTGGGGGGTAAAATCACAGAACCAAAACCAATAATAATAGCAAGCAAGGGTTGTAGAACTACAGTTCCTGACAAATTAACAATAAATTTACTTATTTCCATGTTTCAGGTAGCATTGATCCAGCCAGATACACTTTAAAGTATGTTACATTTACATTTTCATTTTCATGTTCAGGTTTTTTTTATTAGGTAAAACACAGCCTGATTATATATATAATGCTTTCAAATAATGGTTTTCATAGTCTGTGTCAGTGTGGGATAAAGCACATCAAAATATGTGTTAAAATCTTGACTCCTACTGTAATCTAAACCCATCTACACAGCAGGCAGCTTCTGCCAATCTATGAGATACACTGCCCACAGCTTCCCCTATCTTACAAAAACACAGACTCCCTCTGAGTTATGAATTCAGGACTAACACAGAGCCAATAGCCTACCCTGCACATGTCAAGAAACTGTCATTCAGCTGAGTGGTGGCCCCTTGGCTCCTTGACTTTCAGAAACTTTCAACCAGCTCACATGGTAGTGCATGAAGGAGCTCAGATGGAAATGCAGGCGAGACTTTGTGCAGTGGGTCTCTGTCAAGTATTGCAACGCCCAATTCAGTGATAGTGAATTCCATAAGAACAAATTGCCATGCAGGAAAGCGCAATAAAAGTGAAACTCTTGCAGCTAAACAGCCCTTGACTGTGTAAATACAAAGACAAAAGTAATGATAATGTGAAAATTGACTTTATGGTTTTATTTTTCAATATTAACACCTACGACTTTGTAATAAAAGACATGTATATATACCTCTGTTGATACTTGTACGTATGCATTATTTGAAAGATGTCAAAATAAACACAGATTAAAGGTAAAGGACTCATTTTGAGATGACATATTTGAGATGGTTGGCAAGCCTTATTTACACATTCCTGTGTTTTTATATATTTAAAGAAACATCAAAGGTTTTTAACAAGAAAATTATATTCTCACAGGCACAAAGTATGCTCTTGTGATTGCATTAGAGCCGCTGTACAATAGAACTTCTTTGCTTGCTGACAATGGGGTTTGCTATGTTAATTAAATAAGTAATGTGTCCATGATCTCTATTCATTAAAATTAATGCAATAACATCTATGTTGAAGGTTCATATTGGACTCAGTCTGGAAAGCCAAATGAAACTGCTTCACTGGAGTTGGTCTAAACCTATTCTTGATGTAACACAGAACAGGAGTTTCTGTGTGAAATCGGTTTACCCTTGCTTCACTTAATATTTTTCCCCATCAGCAAACACAACTATCTTCAGAGCAGACAAGAATGTCTTGTATTAAACAAAGCTTATGGAGACCATGAGTCTCCAGGCAACAGGTCATGCTGGGCACAGAGCCCACTGGACGGGTGTATTCCTGTGGCCGGCTGTGACAGGGGAAATGCTGCCGGCATCACTGCTGAGCTCCATGGCCTGGCCACGGGTGAAAGCCGTCAGCTTGAATTAGCCCAAAGGATGGCACTGAGTGCCACTTGTCATTCCTAGTAATAAGACTTTAAACAAACGGCAGAGGTTTTGAGTACAGGAGATCCCCTCACCTCTGGGATTAACTCCCAGAGAAACCGGAACTGCCCTGCTTCAGCCTTCCCTTTGGACAAGCTGCTTTTCACAGAGGCAGTACCTGTGAGCATACAGTGAGTGATGGCACTTCATGACAGGCAAATGCACTGCATGATACAAGAGAAACTTGATGATCTGGTAAAATAAAATTACCAAATCTAATTCACTATGCATTGAGACCAACAGCAGTCTTTTCAGCAACAGTTTGGGCACTGGATTAAGATTTTATGAATAAGAGAACAAGTGGGGTTAAAGTTCAGCATCAAAACCAGGAAGACCTATTACTACTAATATTTTTGTTCTGTTAATGAAGTGGTTTACACCTGAACCCTGTCAAAAAGCAAAAACACAAGCTACCTTTGATTTATGCCCATCCATTTTTTATATACAATTAATTCAGACAGCATGGCAAAAGAAGAAGATGAATAGTAAGGTAACTTTAAATTAAAAAGACTGATTAGTATTTAGGAAACAGGCAGTTGACCCAGCCACCCTCAGTAGTATGACTCAGTGCAATTTTCATATTTGTATTATTTAGCACCTAAAGATCTTAGCTGAGAGTCCTGTTCTGCTAAGAACTTTCATTAAGCTATTGAATTAATTAGCAATTATTTACCTAGTAATTATTTTAATTATTATTCTATTAATTATT
>JANHGN010022631.1:0-19452 GCA_024605025.1 Megaceryle maxima | reverse complement strand
TTTGGGTGAGTGGTGTCTCGGGCACTCTGGTGTGGGAGGTTTCCCCTTGGTGAGTGACTGTGTGCTCATTTTGGTTCGTTTTTCCTTAAGGATGAGGAATTAGATGTGCAGTAGCTAATTCCCCACAGACATCCAAACCTGTATTTGGGCAGGTGGAGCACTGGGCAACTCTGGTTGCAATAAACCCCATTTTGCATAGTGGCTGCTGTTTGCTTGGTGGGTGCCTCTGTGACAGCTGGGAGGGCTGGACAATCTGTGGAAGAGCAGCTCAGAAAGCACACAGGAGGGAGTGGGGCCCCTCATAGTCTTTGCCCCAGCCTTGAAGTGTTAGGGTCAGCTGCTTGAGGTCCCCTGGACAGGGGGCTGCAGAAGCAGAACCCAGACCGTCCCTTCTTCAGTGTCTGCAGGGACCTTCTGTGCTGGAGGAAGGCAGCACTCAGGGTTACCGTCTGAATTTGCAGGTCCTCCTTGCTCTCTGGCAGGAGTCCTCAGCACTACATGATGGGGAAGACATAGGCAAAAGAGGTCTCTCTTTGGTGATGTTCCTCATCTGTTCCTGGAAAGCTGGTACGGAAAGCAGAGGATCAGCTTCCAGCCGTGTGATTCACTCAGTTCGCAGAGAGTGGGGGAAAGACTTTAATAGATCAGGTTTTACTCACTGGTTTCAAAAGTTTATACAATAGCAGTGTCATATTTTGTGTCTCAGGATTCAGATAATAGCAAACAGTGCTGTGGTGTGTGCTACTTGAAGATCTTATCTTTCACGAAGGGCGATTGTCTTCAATGATGTGGCTGACACAGAGATTTGAGATAGATTTAATAAGTGGAAATGATAGTAACAATATGTTATTGTGCTAGAAGACACATGTTGGGAAAATATTAACATTTCAGTCCATTAAATCTATATTAGTTTAATTATAATAACCCCTAAACAGTATCATTTTTTTCTCAGATTTATTTTCTTTTTCTGTCAGAGTGAAATAAGCAAAGTTTAGGTCAAACAATTCCTCAGGACAGGAATTAGATCATTTGGTGGAAGGTAGCTATAACAAAGCTGTAAAAAAACTATCATCTTGTCATAAAAACTGTGAAGTAAACCTCTTCAGTGCTATTACCAACCTACCAGAGAGACACAAAGGTAGCTTAAGCTTTGATCTTTAATTATGATTCTTTTTTCTTTAATGGCTTTTCTATAATGGGCTCCTGATATTCCCACCAAGCTGATTATTTAGAAGCAATAGTCTCTGATTAGTTTTAGAAATTTAGGGTCTATCTTGTTCTCTCTCTCATCCCTTTAGCTTTTAATTCATTAAACCTTTCTTTAAAATTAATCTCTGACATGCTTTTTCCAACATGAAACATGGATTTCACAAACCATTGAGACACACATAAGATTAACAAGGAACCACCTGAACAGGGTAGCCTGATATCACCAATTCCACTTCTTTTTATAAATACTTTTGTTCTAAATTGTGCTTGAAATCTAAGTTGAATACTTCAGGACAGAGATTGGGCCTTTAACTGTGCCATAAAATGTTTAATACATTTGGGCATTAAAAAAAAATGGACATTAAAAAGGCTAGAACATTAAGGAACACAGTTCTTTAAGCTCCTATTTTGTGTATACTGTTAAGATTTATTGCAGATTTTTTTCAGCTGCTCTTAAATTCACTGACTATTTCAAAGGGATTTAATTTCTTTTTATTTAACTGTGTCAGATATGAGCTCTCAGTTTTCTTGCAATTTAATCTTTTTCCAATTTTTCATGTTCTGTCTTGAGGTCAGCTTTGAAAGAGCAAAGTTTGTCAGTTCCTGCAGCCACCAGATCTGGGGCTTTATTGTAGTTGTTCCTAGATTTTGTGTCTTTTCTTTAAGATTTCCTGTTGCTCCCTTCTCCCTATGCCTTTTACTGATGGTCCAGGGTATTTCCTTACGTTCCTCTCTGGAGAGAGCCATCCTTCCTGAGAGATATGTTTAATTCTCTTTGTGGATGCAAATCACCTCTCTCTAGTTTTGTGTTTGGAAGTTATGTGTGATGTTTCTTGTTCAGTACTTAGGTTCTTTAGCTACATTTCAGTTCCTCATGACATTGCCTAACAATGCATATGCACCTCCCCTACATTCCCCATCCATCCTTCCAGACAGCTACTCACTATTACTATCCCATGCACCTCTGCTAGAGGTTAGAAGTGTTAGAAGCACCCCAAACCAAGGTAGACTAACTTTGAGTTGAAGACCTCTCAGCAAATATGAATTTTACCAGCATTTTGCTACAGTTCCCTGGAAATAATAAAAAAAAAAACCCCTTTCTCTTTTTTTGAGTGACTCTCAAGAAACAGTGTGGCAGATGATAGTACGATGGTAAATAATGTAAAAGACCATTTGTCTCTGAGGGTAAGGGTTCAGTAGTATTTCTGCCATTATATTCAGTAAAAGTCCAGAATGAATCTCTCCCTCAGTCTGTTTCTCAGGATTATTTTGTCTAAGATTTAACCAGCCTGGAGGAATCTTTCACTGTTCATTAGGAAGATTTCATGTAAATAAATCACCTATAGCAAAACTATATTCTCCAATCACATTTTATTCCTGTTCCTATTCTTCTTTTTTTTTTTTTCATCACTTTTTCTTCATCTGTTTTACTCCTTGACACTGTTCTTTTCTCACATACTGACTCACTTTCTTTTTGCTCTCACTGCCTGTAGGTGTTGCTTCTGTCACTGAGCTTTCTTCACTTCAGTTCTTTCTTCACTTGCTAAAATCCCCTCCATATCCCAAACTTTTGTAAGAACTCTGAGGTTTGTTTGCAGATAATTCCTGCAGGAAACTCTTAAGGTGATCTTTTTGCTAGCCCCGGGCCTTTCTTCCCTGTTTATTTGTTTTTCTTGACTCTCAAAACATTAGTCAGTGCATTCTGATTGTTGCCTGAACAGCACTGGGGGAAAAAATCAGTGCAGCTATACATTCAACATGTGGCTACAGGGTAAAACAGAAGAATCAGAGATACTGGAAATTCGTCCCACTTGTGTTATTTATAATCAAGAAATGAAGATAATTAAGTCATGCAAATTTCAACACTGCTGAAGTTCCCTATTATAAGTGAGTCTTCAACTTGATTCTGTTTGTAGCTTTCTTTTTAATTATCCAAAAATGGGAAATGAAATATAAGTGAAAAATAAAACCAAAAAACCCAAATATCAGAAATGAATATCCAAGCTATAAACCCTAATTTTTCTCCTGCAAATATGCAGAGTAATATCATTATAACATAAGAATAAAAAATCTCGTTCTCCACGCCTTCTGCAAACTATTACTAAGGCGAACACTTCATTTCATCAAACAAGATACTAGGAGTGGATAGAGCTGACTGAGGTAATGTAAATCATCGTGAATAATGGAATATGATCAGTGCTACTTTTTTTTAATTTTTTTTTTTTTTTTTTTTAACACTGGCTTGTATGAGTTGAATTAATTTATCTCCAAACTTGCCTCCTTTATCTCTCCTTGATGGGCTTGTTTCAGTTGATTCACTCAAGGTGATCTTGCTACAGCATACGTATGGCAGCCACCATTTCGATTAATGTAGTGGGACTGTTTTAAGAAGCATTACCTTAACCAGAAGCATATTCAGTCTGTAAGACCATAGGCTTCCCTTCTTTCCCTCCTATCTCTGAACATCCACTCCACACACCATGCAATCGGCTTACGGATACATCAATTGCACAGCAATAATCCGCTCCCCTGCGGGCTGTGGCTTTTGCAAAGGAGTAAGACCTTCTTTTTGCATTTTACAGATGTAAATGGATCTCAGCCTCCCACCCCTTTTCTGTCTTGATTATTCCTTTCATGCGGGCCCACACAGTTTTTAACAACATTGCAGCCAGCTGAAACTTCTGATTAATGGTGACGTCTTCATGTGCTGGGGAGCAGAGAGCAGCTCCACACTTGTGATGGGCATGACTTTGGTTTCTGGGCTAACCTGTCCACAGCTGCACAGAGAGGGCAGTAAGCATCTGCTTTTGCTTGGTTTGATTAGCTCAGATGAACAACCAGCAGAGGGGAAATGTGACTTCTTGGTGGTACAGGCTAAAGATTGCTGTTAGCCTGTGCCACATAGGGACTCTAAGGCTGCACAGGGAAGTGAAGGGAAAAAAAGGTCTCATAGAAGCACACTGTCTTCAGGAGCTATTCATGGGATGTCTGAGCTGAAAAGGGGTGTCTCAGATATTGGAAATCCCTATCCTGCCTGTGATAATATCATCTGCATGTTTCTTTTTTTCCTTCTTGTTCATATAAATGGAGTAAGTAGACACAGACAAGAAAATAGGAAAACAGAGGGATTGAGGTATAAGTATTATTAAATTAATTATTAAATACTATAAATAGCTTAAGCTTTCCTCAGTGATCCAGTTACGTTTCAACTACATACTATTCTATTGTCAGTGGTATACCTGCAGTGAAAGAAGACTTGAATAGCACTACCTTCCAGTTTTTGCCTACATTAGTAATTGTAGCAACACTGTTAACCACAGTTTGTAGAGCCTTACTGATGGGTATTTTCACTGCCTTGCTTCCAAGACAGACTGAGCTTTGAAGGATGGTTTCACAGCTCTTGTAAGCTGAATTAACACCCCACCACGGCTGATGCAAACACTGCTCCCTGCCTACCCTGACTTTCTGCCCCAGCACTAACCACTCACTTCTGTTGTTTACAGTGTGCCAGCTCCAGAGCTAACGAGGTAGTTCTGGGAGCCAATTTCTGTCATGAAAGAGCAGAAATTGAATGCAGCAACCTAGCTGTGAGTTAGATCAACTTACAGCAAAGCCTGCCAGAGCTGGAACAAGGCATGAAGGGGGCTTCAGGGGACAGGAACATGTGTATGAGGAAAACGGGGATCAAGGGGATGGGGAGTAAGGCTTTCTTGGCCACTGATATCACTTTCACTTACTACTGACTCTTGTCCTTAGTGTGAACCTTCACTAATAGTAAATATAGACAAAAATGACCAGAAGGCAGGGCAGGTTTTTTCATGTTAAATTGATACTTCCAGTGGTTCTTTTCTGGAGTGTGTTCAGTATCTGATGATGAGTAACATCCCAGACACATTCTTCAGATTTTGTTGTCTTCTTCTGACAAACTAGAAGACCAGACAGGCTAACAGCAACCTTGACAGCTTCTCCCTAGACTGCAGGCACAGCTAATGGCACAAGCACCTTCTTCCCAGAAGCCAAATGGCAGGATGTGGCAATCATAGAATAGTTTGGTTTGGAAAAGACCTTAAAGATCATCCAGTTACAATCCCCCTGACATGGGCAGAGATGTCTTGCAATAGACCAGGTTGCTCAAAGCCCCATCCAACATGGCCTTGAACACTTATAGGGAGGGAATATCCACAGCTTCTCTGGACAACCTGTTCCAGTGCCTCACCACCCTCACAGTAAAGAATTTCTTCCTAATATCTAATCTAAATCCATCCACTTCCAGTTTAAAACCATGACCCCTCATTCTATCACTACACTCCCTGATAAAGAGTCCCTCCTCATCTTTCCTGTCCTTAACTTGCGTGTATTGTTGGGAGGTACTGGGCTGATCAAAAACTGTCTTTTCTTGAAAATAATTAATAAAACATCTGTAATAACAGTAACAGTAATAATAATAAAAAGTTGACTGACTTTAGACCTGACGTTCTTAAACAATATGAAATGTCCAGTCAAGGAACCTTTCCAAATTACAGAATAACTTGAAATCTGTAAAACCAGTGGAATAGCAGTGTCTGATCACTCAGTTCAGCTTCTGGCACAAGAGAAATGAATGGCTGGGAGCAAGGCCAAAGAGCATACTGGATCAGCAATTTTCACATGCCATAGTAGCTCTCCAGGGAGTGCTACTGTGTTGTACCAGCTAAAGCACCATTATCCTCTCCTTGTAAATATCTGTATCAGCAACATGGAAGACAGAGGGTCAGCTTTCAAAAATATTTTGAGAAGTAGTGGTAATTGTTTCATCCTTACTTCTTATTTTTAGGCTTTTTCACATCTACTATGAAATTCAAATTACATGCTTTAAAATCCCTATGAGGCCACCACATCCCTATGATGCTGCTGGGTATACCATGTCTTGTGCAGAGTCCTTGTGAAACATTCCTCAGTCTGGGATTAATTCTTCATTATGTAGAATTTAAGCTAATTTAGCCCCATGTGGCCTATGAAGGTCAGACTAATTTCTCCTGTCCATACTTCCGACTTGATTTTCTCCTCCTATCATATCAGTCAGCTGGTCCTTATACACAAGTTGAAGTGCAAACCACTGTGAATAAATGTGGAGTCTTGGGCTTGAAACCTGAGCTGAAGTAACAGCCATAAGGCATTCATGCGGGTCATGCTGCCAGCAAAGGTAGCTCAAGGGTCCCAACACAGCATGCTTCTCTTTTCAGCTATTCTACAAGCACAGACTCACATAATGGCTAAGCCTTTTATGAAGGAGGGAGTTGTTCCTCACAGTAACAAGGAAAATGGGTACAGAGATATCCTGCTAACCCACGGAGAAGGAGTGGTTTTACATCTCTTGTATCTGATCTCCACTGCTGCTGAAAGGTGCAATTCCAGTCATGCCTGGCCACATCTTCTCACCTTCCCGTTGTATTGCAGCTGTCTGCTTCAACAGCACAGGCAGCTGAAACAGCTTGCTGACCTAGCTGAGAAAATACCTTTTTGTGATTGTTTTTTCCAGCTGAGTTAACTGAGCTTCTCTGAGTCACTGCACAGCCTCACAAGCACCAGTAGTACCACAAGAGAATCAATCCCCACCACCACCACCTCGGGGAGAATCATCCTTTTTGGAAGACCACCTTCTCAAACTGGCTAAAGATAGTTGTGAAACCACACAACAGAATATGAACCTAGTACAGATAAGCATGTAGCTGTGAATCAGCACATAAAACTAAATGCCAAATCCAGAAGACTTTAATTAGACTATTGTTAATGTAGCACTCCAGTTGCTAATGACCTGAGATTAGTATAGATCACTCTGATGGGCAAGATCATGGCTTTTTTGACTATGAGAGTATTGTCAAGAACAAATAAACTGAGAGAAAGCATAACTGTTACATGTTGTTGAAGTATATCAGTTGCTAACAATTTGAGATTTGTCAGAGTTTAACTCTGGCAAAATAAGAATAATTTTAAAATAAGAGTGGAAACTAAGAAATCCCAAATATGTCCTCTGATAAAGAATAGCAGAAGGGATCAAACTGGCATAAGCTGCAGGGTGCCTGTTTTCTGCTTGTAGAGATTCTTCCTGCTTCGTGTTTGTGGCCACTCAGCTTTACAGAGAGACTCTGTAGGAACTTTGCACAAAGCATGTGTTGGTCACATGAAACAGAAGGTGTGAGGTTTGGCTTTGGCTATCCCCAACATTCCCCTTCTCACTCCCTGTTCAAAACAGGAAAAATAGGTAGTGTCAGCATAGGGATCGAGGCCAGGGAATTCTACCTACAATAGAATTTGTTGTCAGGCTGACAGAATAGCCACTCAGAGCCAAATGTTCCACCCTAACCACTGTGTGATTACAGCAGCTGCTGCCCAGCTGTTTTCTGCCCTTACCTTTCCCTCATGATTAAACACATACATTCTTACAGAGGAAGACTTAATGGCACCCAAAAAATTTGGCTCTCCATACATGCTTTTTAGTCATCTCATCTGGGCAGCAGAGCAGTACTTAATCCAGAGCTGTGAGGTGCTCTTGTGAAGCTTCAAGGCAGATTTAACTCCAATGAGAATATCTTCCATTTTTTAATATGGGAAATATACACATGAAAATGGAAAGATTCTCTATCTTACATTTAATTAAATTTTATTTATTATTTTTCAAGTAGGTAAAGAGAGAAATTATTTCCATATTATATTTTATGTTGAGCTTAGTCACTTGTTTGGCAAGTTTGATGTTTCATTGTAGAAAAAAAAATAAATGTGGAAGATATCTTTCACTATCTAGTAACTGAATTTTGCAGTGCTCATACATTTGTCATTGCAAATATGCATTTCAGCAGGAAACCACATAAGATGAATTAGATTTCCTGTTCAGCTTAAAGAGTGGCAGAAGGCTACTGATGTATCTAGCTAGTACAGAGTTGTTATCTACTGTTACAGGAGTTGGAACTCCTCATGACATGAGGACATGAAAACTCTTCAGTTGTTCTTCATGTGAAGACTCACATGAATGGCTTACATGGTGTAAAATAGGTTACATGGTGTCAAATGGGTTCTGTCCATTTCTGTGAGCTGCTTGTTGCAATGTGCAGCTACCAAGACAGCAAAGTAAAATAAATTTTCGGCCTAGGAAAGCTGCCTTTTTTGTCAAGCAACTGTGCCTGTGCTCTAAAATAAAAACTTAAACATACAGCCATAAATTAAGGTGCTCTTCTAAGTAAGATGGAGAGCTGTTCGTGGTCACCTTCTTTTGCCAAGCAGAAAAGCTTGAACTCTCCTATTTCTTAGCAACAGCTTCTTATACCATCACATAATTCCAAGAAGTATCCAAAAGCAATTTATTCTTTTCTCTCACATAATAACTAAAACTTGATGAAAAGAAAAGACTTTTGTCGAGATTTAGAATATGATTTTAAAGGTTTTGGAGGTGAATCCTGGCAATTTGTGTGAAGTTCTTTACAAAATAGAAAGCACTCTTTATATTTCCATCATAATTCAACTCAAACCTAAAAAAACCCAAAATTACATATGAACAATGTATAATGTCATGTTTTCCTTCACTGGTTTGTTGACATTTTTTCCCTAAAACAGAAGTAAGAACAGAAGTAAGAACAGATTCAAGTAATCATTAGACCTTCCACAACCCATAACATCAAAAGGAAATAGCTTGGTTTACAGGTCTAACAGCAAATGGGTGTTTTCCAAAGAGGTTTATATTTTACTGACAAAAATCAGTTATATGTGAAAGATTCCAACTGTGTGTATATATATATATATAATTTTTTTTTTTTTTTTTTCCCTTAGTGTCTGGAGTCACATCTGTGGTAGAAGAGTTATTCTGTGCTTGGTTGTGTGATAAAGCTCACCTGCACACCCACAGAGATGCTCAGAGAGACAGTGGCAGGAGGGGGAACCCAAATGATACTCTGCCAGGCTGCACTCAGGCCCATCACAGGGACCATCAGCCCACTAAAGGTCTACCTCCACAGACCCAGGGGAGCACAGGGATGCAGAGTGGCAGGCAAGAACCTGAGCTGAGGACCACTGAGGAACAAAAGCCTTGTCCAGGCCCCTCCCTGGGCTGTCTCAGCAGATCTCAGCCCAAGTGTCCATATGAAAAACCCTTTCAGATCAAGGACAGTTGCTACCTGGTGGTGGGAGACGTCATAGAGTGAAAAAGAAAAATAGTTTGGATTGTACAGGATTTACTATGGAATGTTTAGGGAAGGACCAAAGGCAGGAAAAGGGAGAGGTTTAGGTGATAAATTCAAGAGTGAGAAAATTGAGGGGTAAGGTGATAAAAAGGGCTAACTGTGTGTAAATACTGTGTATTTCAGTATTTCTGTATCTCACTACCTGTATTCTAACATTTTGTTCACCTTTGTAACTCCTTTTTCCCACTGACTTATTGCCAGTCAACTTTCAAGTAAGATATTTGGCAACCACCACTTTATGACAATGCTGTTTTGGTAAAGAAAATTAATAAATATTTTAATAACTTCTTACAATAACCTTTGGCAATATCTAGAAGGAAAAGTCTGTTAAAGTTACAGAGATAATACACTGTTCATACAGTTTTCCTTCTGATAAGTTATTTTACTTTATCTTCTGTCTTGTAAACTTAAACATTGTTTAGCTAATTTTCCTCCTCTAAAACCAAGAGTCAAATATTCATTTTACATTGATGCATCATTTAAATACTTACCTCAGAAGTTTTCTGTTAATTGGTTCTAGAATTAAAACATTCATAACACATCATTGCCAACACTGTTTTAAAGAATTCATAAAAGAAAGGTGAGGCTGAATAGAGGAGAATATAATATTATCTTCAGAAAGAAATGAGGAATCAGCAGTCAACATAATTTCAGTATCAAGAACAATAATAAACTATTACACAGCTACATTAAAAGCAATTGGAGGGTCAGTGAAAAAGAAACAGCCAGCAAATATTTATTGCAAACAAAAGTTTGTTATGCTCGATTTTCCCTTAACAGAGTATCTGGACTGTAGCGAAAGAGACAGTAGAAATGATGTACGGTGACTTTAGGGAGTCTTTGGGCATTATCTTACATGACATTCTCACAGTGTACAGAAATATTTTGTTCTGGGCTAAATTGCTACACAGTAGGGACACCTTGCAGAAAATACACCAAGACTTAACCATATTGTGCTTTCAAACTAAAAGGATATATGATACAGAATTCTGCTGGAGTCTTGCCAAGATCTGATACAATGTAACATTTTCATTCATGACTTCATTGATGGAACAGAGAGCACACTTACTTGATGCCAAAGCAGAAGGGGCTGCAAGGGAGCTGAAGGATTAGAATTCAGAATGACTTTGATAAATGGGAAAAGTGGTCTGTAGTCAATAAGATAAAAATAAACACAAGTACCAAGTACTATACTGAGGCAAGAAAAAATTAAATGCATAAACACAAAATGGAGAAAACAGCACTGTAGAAAGATCTGGGTGTTACAGTAAACGACATACTGAATATGAGTCAACAATATGATGCTGATGCAAAAATAGAAAAACTATTCCTGGGACTTTTTAATAGATATTTCATATGCAAGACAGTGTTAGTAATTGTTTTTCTTAACTCACCTTTTAGAAGTCTTAGTCTGATGTAGTTCAATAGGATAGTACAAAAAGAAGTTTAAAAAATAAAACAAACAAACAAAAATGGAGGTTTAAATGATGAAGAATGACTGAAAAAGGGAAAGTATATATTTGCTCTAAAAATTAAAGGCTGATGGCAGGTGTGGAGGTGGTATGACAACAACCTTCCAATATGTAGAATGTTCTTATAAGCACAGATCCCATTCATTGGTCTTCATGACACTGAGGACAGGACAAAATCCAACTGGCTTCAATTGCAGCAGGAGAGGTTTAGGTGAAGATAGGAAAAACTTCTAACTCTAAGGATATCCATGGGCAGAAATAGGTCATCTAAATATGTGGTATAATCTCCACTATTCATCTTTCTAAGAGGTTAGAAAAATACTCAGCAGAAATTCCCCATTCCTTGGAGCAAGAGGCAAACAGTATGAGCTCCTTCAGGTTTTTTTTTTTTATTCTAGCTACTGTTGTTACAGTAACAAAGAAACAGAAACTTGTAACTTCAATTAGATTTTTATTTTAATATTAAGCATTTTCATGCCAGTTTCTGACAGTGATTTGCCTTATTTATCCAAAAGATGATATTCATGCCCTGGTGGTCTGCTCCTTCTAAGTAGTAACATCTGTAGAGAGGTTCATTTTGGTGCTAACTTTGATCCTTTCTCTCAAGACAGCTTAATGCACCTCTTGATGCCTGCAGGTCTTTGAGTCCAAAAATTTATCTTCTTTAGGATTTATTTCTGGCCACTTGAATTTTCTGTTTCACCGCAGACCCTTCCGATACATACATCAGCTACAGAATTCAGCTGCTACTGTTCATGATGCTTCCTCGTAGCACCACTGGGCTGCTGTTAATTCTTGGTAGGCTTATTTATTACTCAAATAAATAATTTAACAGAATAGTTTTGTTGTTTTTACAGTTCTACTGTGTTGTGCTTAAATATTTACCAAGTTCATTTTAAGGATTTTATTTTCTTAAATATTTTGCCCTTGGTTTCATAGTTTTATGCCTTTGGCCACGCTGCAGTTAAGATCACCACAGTAATCTTCAGTATCGTGCAGCTACTGTGACAGAGTGAGTCAGATATAATTATTTCTTAAATCACATCTCATTTGTTACTTAGGTCTAAATCTCTTGTGCACCAGCAAAGCTACCTACTGCTTAAAGCAGTCATTTGTGGTAACAAGAATTTGCTACTCTTAAATATATTCTTCAGTGGCACTTGACCCACTAATCCCAGGTACTTGAAGTTTTCTATTACTACTAGTTTACTTCCACTTGTACCCTTCTTTGTGCACTTTTTTTACGGGGGTCATTCTTCTGCCACAAACTGCAGAGACTTGGATCTAGATAAAAATGGATTCTGTGGCTCATGTTGTCAGTTTTCTCACCTCAGAAACTCAATGAAAAACTGTATCATGTTGAAGAGTCAAGATTAAAAAATATATGGAATGTGCTTGTTTTGTCAATTTTCTTTTCTGTTAGAGTTCAGGGGTAAAAGTTCTACCTGACATTCTCCTATACACCTGCTGTGCTTGTAGACTTGAATTTCCAGGTTTATTCATTGATTTTCTCAAACACGCGCCAGCATTGTTATGGACATATCTCTTATGCAGCATTTTTTAGATTTATTAATACAAAACTTGTTCAGAACTGGGTCATTAGTAGCATGTACAAAATTTGGATCACAAATTGCAAATTACACAGAGCACAGGATATCCTGTTTATGCTTACGTGTCTTATAGGCATGTTAACTAGCATCCTAGCTTGAACTGCATCCCACTTTCCCATCCTTATTTTGTAAGTTGCCAGCCCAGTTTCACTGCAGGAAATAGGGGAGAGGGATCATGCTTGCGTCTTTGAAGTACTCAACAACTTAAAAAACCTCAGATAAAATGCCACAGACATGTCACCACACCCACCATCAGAGCCTTGCCATTTTTGCAAGACAAACTGAGCAAAAAGCCTGTATCAGAGCCTGGCAGCAGTGCTTTCTGTGGCAGTGCAGATGCGTGCAGACTTCCTGAGCCAGATGTGTTGTTTCCTACACACAATGGGCCACATAAAATGAGACTGTAAAGCTGGAGTTACATCAAGGCATGACTTTCTGGGTAGTCAGATATTGTCGTTGATGACAAAGACAGGATTGCTTTGAGTCTCTGTGAGAAGAGTTCTTCAAACACAGGTGGGGTAGCTCAGCAGTGAAAAGAGATTTCTGGAAAGGGAAGTAAAATATTAATGGTAGATCTGTGGTAAGTTCAACCCTTATTTGGTGAAATAATGACTAGTATAAGCGTGTCGTTGAACAAGCAGAGAAGGATAACTGGTCATGCAGGGAACCAAAGCATAATTCCACTACATCAGTGCTCTGGCAGCATGTTGGGACTGGAAATTGAACAGCAAGCAAGGTTACTTAGGAAATGAGAACAACTGTTTTGATAAGAAATGGTAGTAGACTTTTCTTGGATACTTTCTTAGCTGCATCAGAGTCACTGAAAGGGAAAAAATACTCTCCGCATATTCTGGTGTCCATGCTCTAGATCAAAAGAAGGGAGTCATTGTGTTGCAAGCTGTTGTAGATAACCATGGAAGACAAAGTCAGTGTCAGGTGATTTTACAAGGTGCAGGATGTCTGAGTGTCCCACAGCTCTCTCCCAGCCGTGCTGATGAATGCAAACTATCCAAGTTCCTGGTATGTTGAGATCAACAGACTGACCCATTGAGAGCCACTGGTGACTGTGCCTGAACCCCAACACCCAAGCTCATGAGCTTATCCATTGACAATCTCCACTGATATCTTTTCAATTATTGTTTAAGTTACTGTCAAATTGTAGGTGGATGTGTGTGCTTGTGCAGCTCAAAGAAAAATGATTGATCTTCTATTGGACTTAATTCTACCTATAGCTTTCCTACACTTTTTTTTTTTTTTTTTACATATTTAACAGTATCAATCTCCTAATCGTGAGGATGTGCATCCCAAGGTTTTTCCCTCCCTACTTAATTTAGCAGTGGTGATGGTAGATTATGTTGCACCCTTGGCAATGAGGGCTTTCTATCTTGGGAGAAAGGAGAAGGCAAGATGTCTGCAGAGACTTAGATCTGTCAGAAGTTAGGGACAGGAGAAGAGATGCCAGCGACACTTCATGACTGACAGAGTTAAGTAGCTCCATAAGTTCAAACAGACTTTGGGCAAGACTTTATTTTAGTTTTCAAACTTGTGATAGGTGAGGCATAGAAAAGCATACAGAAGAGAATGACCACTCCCTTAAGGTATGCATGTCACCTACATGCTGAGTGATGTGATGCTCACTGGTGAAAAAGCATGTCTTTGACTAAGGCAGGAGAAGCCCATCAATGAATCTCCGGACATTGATGTCCATGCTGGGTCCTTCAATATGCTGAAGTCCTGGATCACAGCTGTGACCTGTTACTGTGAAAAGGAAAAAAGTCTGAAGTTTAAGTAATGCCAGGTGGATTCCATTTTTCTATCCTAAGTCAAAAGCTCACTTTTACAATGTCTGATGCAATTGCCATCCAATGGTCAGCATTGATACAGTAACAGGGTGGTGAGTGCATAGGCCCTGTCTAGACTCACATTATTGCCTAAATTCTGTTCAGATTAAATAAATGCTTGATTCAGTGTCTGAGACATACCTGTTGTCTCATAGTTACTGACACATAGTTAGAACATGAGAAAATCCTAGAACATCAGGTGAGTGAGAAGAAGATGCATTGTGTATAGATGCAGTAGAAGGGAAGGGGAGCTTTGTGTTTCAGGCTTAGACAAGTTAGGGCCATGGCAGGCAGAACTGAAGCATTCATCTTCCTGGCTGCAGAAATCCAGTCCTGCTCTGAGGTCTTCCAGGATGATGCATTTGCAAAGAAAGGACATTGAAGAAGACTTCATGCCTTGAGTTCCCATGGTGTCATTGATAGATATTTTCCACAGAATCCAAGCAGGCCAAATACCTCTGACTTTGTCCACTTGGGATCATGTGGAACAATGCCTAAGGAGCATGTTTGCCAAGTACATGATTTCCACTGTGGCTCTGGTCCAGGCTTTTTCTGATCAGTAACAGTATCCATCACCAAATTCTTCAAAGCTGCTGTTGTTGGAACTGAGAGAGTTTGCAACAAAACACCATAATCCAGAAAGGGCCTAAATTAAAGAGGAAAAATAGACACCCAAACCTGCACACATAGAGGGAAAGCTATTTCTTGAAAACATTTGGGTTCCATGACAAAGCAGCACCAAGAGCAGAAAGGGCACATGAAAGAACTAGCAAAAGAGCCTTTGGGTTGGCGAAGAACGTTCATTCAGAAATGCAGTTATCTGATACCTGATTTTACATAATCCTACCAGATAAAAATTATTCCTTCATTTGTTCATTTAAATATTCTCCACACACACTTCAGTTAGAGTGGCCTTATACTAGTTCAGCATCTTGTGTCTAAGGGCTGCAGCATTTTTAATCTAATACTGGCTACCCTACAACTGGATTGGCAGTTTTGTGCAGCCACTGTCTCATTACTGTCCCTGCTGTTTACAGTTGCTGGCCTCTTGTCTCTCTGTCCAAATGCAGCCTATGTAAGTGCTGGCAGATAGTAGAGAGGGTAACCAATGAAACTGGAGCACGCAGCCAGCTGTCTTTCCCTCCCCCTTCACACCCCCCTCCTTTTTTTTTTTTTTTTCTTTTCTTTTTTCTTTGTAAAGGTATTCAGGTGGTGCCCTGTTCAGTGTTACAAACCTCACTGTGCTCTGTGGAGGAATGCCTAAATAGGTTCAAAAATATCAGTCAGTGCATTAGGTGAAAAATCAATGGACGCTAAGGACATCTTAGAGAGCAAGCAGAAGTGACATGAAAGAAGACAGAAGATCATGTGGGAACTTAAACAAAGAAAAGAAAAGAAAAAAAAAAGAAATTAAAAACACAGGTGGGGAATTTGGGTGAAAAAAATATATCTGAGGTAGAGAAAAGAGTGGGTATTAGAACCAGGAAGAAATCAGAAAAAAAAAAAAAAAAAAAAAAAAAAAAAAAAAAAAGGGAAAAGCAAGATCCAACGAAGTACTCCATAGAGGAAAAAGCAGGAGAAAATAAAGAAAACAAAATCAGGGTACTCAGGGATGTCATTAAAAAAAAAAAAATATAGAAAACCAGAAACAAAATGTAGAAGAACCAATAACTAAGAGACAGAAAACTGCGCATATGGATACAGAGAAAAGATAACTAAAATATTAAAAACAAGGAGCTAAAATCCTTGTAATGAAACAAAATATATATACACTGTGAGGGATGCCAAGCAGTAGAGATTCAGCACTAAGTGGATTTTCTTAGTTTGGGCTGTTCTGCAAACCAGCCACCCTCATGTGATACTATGCCTGAGCTACACCTTGACAGGAACCTTGCATTTTGGTAGGCCTCTGCTCACTCACACATTTCCATGCTGTGCTCTCTTTCTGGGTGTCAATGCACATTTAAAGTTCTGAGGCTGAAAGAAGGTGGTGATGTAAACTTTTTACTTTATTTTCCCCTATTTCTGATATTTTTCTTATATCTATTCCAATGGCAGTTGGGAATCCTATGTCAACAGGTATACATCCTCAGACCTAATCCTACTTCCTTGTAACTCAGGTGACTTCTGCTGACTTCTACGAGAGTCTGTAGAGAACAACCAGTATCAGGGAACAGAGGGTAAGTACTGGTTCATGTGGGAACAATGCTGAAAGAGGCATACATAGAAAGCTTAAGTTGGCAGAAAGAATTTGAATAAGAGTGACATTTTGAATTAGGGAAAGAGTAGGTGGTATAGGAGTAACTGTGGATGGTAAAAATATATAAAAATCATGATCGCCCTACTGAAAACACCTACACCACCACCATCTTTGATCTGTCATTTCAATCCCTCTCTGAGTTGAGATAGAGCTTTTACTCTTTCCACCCTAGAGCCAGATTTTCAAAAGCACTGTATCTACAGCCACAGATGGGAGTCCAGTTAAAGCTTCCATAGGACTTAAAACATCTATCTCTCACAATAAAAAAACCCAAACAGGGGCCTTGCTAATACCTTTGCCCATGAGTGTACAGGCAGGCAGCAGTGTCCTGACCACTCTCACCCAGGACTCTAGCTGCTGCCCAGGTGCCAGAGCTCCATCAGAGTTAAGCCCTGGCCCCGTGGCCAGCCCAGACCATAAGGGCACTGCCCTGCCAGGCTGTGCTTGCCTTGGCAGCCGGCTCCCTCCCAAGACAGTCCTGCTCTTCCTGCTCCCCAGCACTGTTTAGGAGAATGCGCTGTGATTTGGCTGAGATATAAACTGTGAGATACTACCACTTACTTATCTCAATGCATTTTATTCAGTACTCATAAGGTCATTTTCTGATGCATCTACTTGTGCCCTGTGTGTTCTGACTGTATAGAATGCCTGGTTAACAGCTCATGCTTTGTTTATTTCTGATCATTTTCTTATTCTGTGAGGGGTAAGCTTGATATTTCTACATTTCCTGTCTTCCAGAGCGTGTGCTGGAGGCCTGGAACAGAGACTGAGGGCATCCTGATCCCTTTGAAGAATTAAACTGTTGAACAGCTGCTAAAGAAATTCTTTGGCGCTTCTGTCACTGACTTGTGGTTAGTAGGTGCTCTGTATTACTTTAAAAAGAATTTTGGCATGTAATATAGAAAATTTAAACTGAGAAGAGCTGTGCATGTGTACCACTACAATCACATTTTTTCTAAATTTGAATGGGGTTAAGAGGCTTTGCTACATGCCCATTTTTTGCAGATCCACTATTTCTTGCACCACACCACAAGCAGTTTCATCTTATCCATCTTTCCAAACCAGTCAGGTTGAGTGAGCAACACCGCCGGCCTGCTCGGGTGCACACCAGGGCCTGCTCCCTCAGGGGACAGACAGTACAAGAACCAGAGGAAACCAAGAGCAGAAGCGCAATTTATCTGCATTTAATGAAAAATTTGACCAGCCTGGCCCACGACAGGCTACCCCCTCCCTAAGTCTGGAGCGGGACTAAGCAAAGTATCCTGACCTGACCTGACCTGCCCTGACCCGACCTGCCCTGACCCGACCCGAGGCCCAGGGCTCCGCTCCCGGCCTACCCGGCCGCGCCAGCCTCTGACAGCGCTGAACGGCACCTGCCGGCAGAGCGCCCCGCCCCCCACCAGAGGCCTGCGACGCCCTCCTCCCTCTCTGCGCATGCGCAGCCCGAGCTCACGCCGCCACTCCCACCCAGAACTACATATCCCGGCGTGCTGTGCGTGCCTGCCGCTGCGGCCGTGCCCATAGAGAGGGAGGAGGCCGGTACCCGCCCCCTCGCCCCCGGCTGCGGGAAATATCCCCAGCAGGTGTGGAAGAAATCCTTGGGCCGCTCTTCCCCTGCTCGGCACGCAGGCAGGGGGCAGGCTGGGAAGGCTGTTACAAAGCAGTAGCGGAGTGCCTGGGGAGGAATAGGCCCTGACTTACATGTGGAAGCTATAGCGGTCTCTCCTCCTTCCCCCTCCCTCCCCGAGCGGTGGCCAAGCCGTGGAAGGGGGGGAAGGGGGTGGTGCCAGTGAGGCATTAGCGGAGGGAGGGGGGCACGCCTCCCTCCCTCCGGGAAAGCTGCGGCGCGGCTTCCCGCGCGCTGTCACTTAGGCGCGCGCGAGGCGGACGGGTGCCACTGGGTTGGCCAGGGCCGCGCGCGGCCCCGCCCGCCCCTCGCCGGATTTGCTGGAGGCCGGCGCGCGCGCACTGTCAATCAGGGCCCGGGCCGCGGGCAGCACCGAGGGCTAAGGCTCGGCCCGGGCCCCGCCCTTCGCCGGCCGGGCCCCGCCCTTCGCCTGCCCTCCCCTCGCGCTGTCAAGAAGCGGCACGAGTGCGGGAGCCGAGGCTGCCCGCGCCGAGGGCAGCCACCGCCCCCGGCTCGAAGCGCGCGCGCCTCGGTAGACACGCCCCCTCTGGCCCGGCGCGCAGCACGGGCGGCCAGAAGGCGAGGAGGAGGAGGAAGACGAAGACGAGGGCCCGTCGCCTGCCCCGCTGCCTGCCGGGGCCGGGCTCGCGAGCCGCCGCGTCCCGCCCCTGTCCCGCCTCCTCTGCCGCCGGCGTGGGGACAGGGCTGAGGCGGAGAGGGGCGGCCGAGGGGCTGGCGGCTGGGCTCGGTTTCCTGCTCAGTGGGCGTCAGTCGGGCCCCGGCAGGCCCCGCCCCCGCCGCCGCTCGCCCGCCTTCCCCCTCGCCGCCCAGCCGGCCCGCAGCTGTCACTCAAGGCGGCGGGCTGAGGCCGGTGGCGGCGGCGGGCGGAGAGAGAGGCAGCTACGCCACAGCCCAGCGGCGGCCATTCGTGGAAAAATAGGCCGTCCCGCTCCTCCCAGCTCCGGCTGCGACCGGCCTTCTCCCCGCTACCCCCACCCCACCCTCCGCCTCCTCCTCCTCCTTCTCCTCCCCCCTAGAGCGGCGCCTCAGCGGGGCATTAATGCGGGATGAGCGGTATGTAACCCCCTCCCTCTCTCCCTCCTGTGCACACCCCTCCCTCCCTCCCCTCCCCCCTCCACCCCTCCCCCCCCCCCCCTCCCGCCCCCCCCCCCTCCCCCTCTTCTCCCCTCCTCCTCGCCCCCCCTCCCCCCCCCCTCCCTCTC
>JANHGN010022629.1:31540-50475 GCA_024605025.1 Megaceryle maxima | reverse complement strand
AGGGACTTCACCTGACTGCCAAGGCTTTTCAAATATGATGGCAAGTGGCTTGGCGACTACATCAGCCAATTCTTTCAGGACTCTGGGATGAATCTCATCAGGTCCCATGGACTTACATATGTTCAGGTTCCTCAGATGGTCACAAACCAGATGTTCACATACAATGGGAGGGACATCACACCCTGCAGTTTAACTTGCGAGGTGTTGGGACAGAGGTTGTCAGTGAAGACTGAGAAAAAGAATAGCCCAAATTTTTGCAGCCTATCACTATAGGTGAGGTGTTCAAACCCTCTGGTCATCATCATGGCCCTCCTCTGGACCTTCTCCAAGAGTTTGATGTCCTTCTTGGGCTGAGGGCCCCAGAATTGGATGCAGGACTCCAGGCAGGGTCTCATGAGAGTGGAGTAGAGGGGGAGAGTCACCTCCCTCTACCTGCTGGCCATTCTTCTCTTGATGCAGCCCAGGATACAGTTGTCCTTCTGGGTTGCAAGCACACACTTCCAGCTCGTGTTGAGTTTTTCATCAGCCGACACTCCCAAGTCCTTCTCCTCAAGCCTGCTCTCAAGCCATTCTCTGCCCAGCCTGTATTTGTGCTTGCCACTCCCCCAACCCAGTTGAAGGACCTTGCATTTGGTCTTGTTGAACTTCATGAGGTTGTCATGGGACAACCACTCAAGCCTGTCAAGGTTCCTCTGGATGGCATCCCTTCCCTCTAGCATGTCAACTGCACCACACAGGTTGGTGTTGTCCACAAACTTGCTGAGGGTGCACTCAATGCCACTGTCCATATTTGCCGACAAAGATGTTAAACAACACTGGTCCCAGTACCAACCCCCGAGGGATGCCACTCATCACTGGTCTCCATTTGGACATTGAATGTGACTGCCTGAGTGCAACCATCCAACAGATTCCTTATCCAGTGATTTGTCTTGTCCATCAAATCTATGTTTTTCAATTTAATGACCAGGATATCATATGGGACAGTGTCAAACACTTTACACCCATCCAGGGAGATGATGTCAGTTGCTTTTCTCTTATCCACTGATGCTGTAACTCCACCAAGTTCATCAGGTGTGATTTGCACTTGGTGAAGCCATCTTGGTTTCCACCAATACCTCTTCCTCATTTTCCACGTACCTTAGCAGAGCCTTCAGGAGGATCTGCTCCATGATCTTACCAGGCACAAAGGTGAAGCTGACTGGCCTATAGTTTCTGAGGCCATCCTTTTTTCCCTTTTTGAAGATGGGGGTTATGGTTCCCCTTTTCTAGTCATCAGGGACTTCACCAGAATGCCATGACCTTTCAAATATGATGGATAGTGGCTTGTCAACTTCATCTGCCAGTTCCCTCAGAACTTGCAGATGGATCTCATCAGGCCCCATGGACTTGTGCACCATCAGGTTCTCTAGATGGTCTCAAACCTGATCTATGCTTATAGTGGGCAGATCTTCCTTCTCCCAGTCCTTACCTTTGCCCTTTTCTCCCACTTACCTTTCCTTACAGTCATTCAGGGTCTTTACTTGAATGTACAGTATAGTTTGTTGCACTAAACACTCAACAAATACAGTTTAAGAAACACTACTGATGAGAATTAGAAAGCAAGATGCAACAAGAAATCTTCCACACAGACTCTAAGGCTACATAAAGAAAACTTAAAGTTTTAGACTGTCACAGGATATTAAAGAAGGAAAAATATCACAGCTTTGTAAGCATTAGCAAAGGTAAAGATAGTTTTAATCCAAAAAAATCTTCAGCAGACTTGCCAGTCTGGGAAGCCATTACAATAAAACGGAAGGCCATGCAGATGTTAACGTGTGGTTGCTGACTCACCCAGGTCCCCAGATGACTGCCTAAATGTGGTGCTTCTGGACATTTAAATATAATTAAAAATCAATAAGTTTGGCTCAAACCCACAAAATTCTAGGTGACCAGATATTTCCAAATGTCACTCTTCAGGAAGGTATCTTCACAGAGACGTGTAGAAGAGGGTGTCGGGTGAGAAGCAGAGCTGCTTACTTTTCTCCACATAACCTTTCTCTAGAACATTGTACCACCATCTGAAGAGAATCACTGTGTTTCTTCTTTTCAGACAGAAGAATAACCTGACTTGGCATCTGCCGCTGACATTCAATTACCGTTTCCTCTCCTGTGTCCACAAGTTATTATTAAATGAGAACATGAACAAGGTGGCTCCCTATTTCTGTCATCCTTCATGACCCATGAACATGAATTGCTTTGATGGCTGATTCAGACAGAAAATAGGCATCACCAGCATTTGCTTCTCCCAGTCTTGTCCTGTCTTCTTTGGAAGGCCATGCTACTGCTGGCACTGCACAGGGAGGATACTGTCGGAGGTGGGTGATCTCACTGCACACAGGAAGAGGACACACAATGAGGTTTCTTATCCTTACTCTTCCCTCCCAAGGACAAGAGTGCCTAGGAGCCATATGAGCTCAGTCACAAGCCAGGTTCAGCCTAGTCTGCAAAACCATCTCATGGCAGAATACAATCTATTTGAAACTGCAACACACACATAGCTGCCCACAAGTTGGCTGGGACTCAGGAAATCCTAAAACTGGGTTTAAAAACCTGTTCTCACAGCTTGAAAGTAATGCTCTTAAATCTAGGGACAGCATCAAATGGGGGTTGATTAGCAAAAGGGAATGTAATTACCTCGTATCAGTAGAGGTTAATTTCAGTTAAATAGATCACAGAGATATGCTTTGAATCTGGGTAAGCTGATCTAAGATGAAGCTGCCAGTTCAGTGATTTAAAATTAGAGCAACGCTCTCACTCCTTCAGGCCCCCCAGCATTATTCTTGCTACCACATGCTAACCTCGCTGCAATCTGATGCTGTACCCAACCAAGAATTGCTAGGTTCAAGTGGGAGGCAATGCAAACACAAGCACAACTGCTACAAAAAAATCAATTAGAATTTGCTTTATTATAAAAATGGTGAACAAACATGAAGGTTTATTTTTGTGGCATTGTGATGTCTCTGTGCATATATCCTGTGTACCACCATTACTTTGTAGGACAGGGATGTGCCCTCTCTTGAGAAAAAGGAGAACTCTGCAAACAGCGTGAACTACAACAGTTGTGAGGGACTCCTTACCATCTGCAAGATAGGAATGGGCAGACAGGAACCAAAGCGATGATAGAGGATAAGCACCCCTTCATTAAAACCAGATGGCTAAAGAAAGGGCGAAGAAATCCAAACAGCACACTCAAGTACCTATCACCAATTATTAATAACCCAGATAGTTGAAAAGCAAATCTTGCTCAGACTTGTGGTGGTCTGATTCTCAAGGAAGTACAGCTCTGGTAACCTTCTCCAAAGCCCACATCCTCTGCTCCTTCTGGGTTTGATCACTCTGCCTGGCAATGCCAATTCTGTCCATCCACAGGAAAATAGAAATGCCATGGCTCTGTGGGCTCATCCATTAAAACCCCCAAAATTGAATTTCATTCAGGAGAGAACAAGAGATTCTGTCTCTCAAGCAGAATTTGGATGATTCCTTACTGGGATAAAAAGCTTTTTCTTTTAAATGTTGGATCTCAGCACACAGTATCTTTGTCTGCACACACAGTACATCAAAGCTGCATTCAAATGCTTCCCAGGTATATTAGACCAATATAACACAGATTCCACTGATTTTCATGACCCCTTTCTATTCCCTACTCTCTTGTTATATGATAGGTCTTAAACTCTCCATAAACTCTAAGCCACATTTTAATCCAGAGCAAACAGCCTTGGTGCACCAAAGGTAAAAAGGCAGTGAGAGACCATGTCACACAAGCAGCTAGGATTGAAATCAGCAAACTGTCACTCATATACCACTCATATGGAATCAATCCTGGGGTTAACACATATCCAGAAAGCCCATCCAGCTTTAAAAATAATAAACAGTAGCCCATTTTCAATGCTCACAGCTAGTAGATCACTAGCAGTCCTAGACAAATCATTTCCCTTCTCTTCTTTCCCTAACTAGAAATTGTAAACCACAAGCACTTGCTTTTACGTTCTGCATCACTTTAAAGGATGTTATTTTACCTTTCTCTATGGTGACTTAATTCTGGATTCGTGAAACCACTATTCATTTTTCTCTGTCCTGATAATGTTTTCCTCTTTGCCCAAACTTCTTCCCTAACTCCCTTTAAAATGTTCATTTTCAAATGCTTTCCTGTCACATTGTCTCACTCAAAACTTTACTAGTTTCATCTTGAAGTCCCTTGACTCAGTTCTACTCTCACAGAGATTTGAGCAGAAGGTAGATGCACTGCAGTTAGTGGAGCAATATAAAACTTCTTTAAGAGCCATATAGAGAGAAACATATGAGTCTTGGACATGTGAGGACACAATTACAGGATTCACCCTGAGGGGTTTCAAAAGAGTTAATGCTGTCACTGGATTGAAAACTGTTTTATGCTAGCAGCACATAAAGCTTTTCATTCTTCTCTGTGGTCATCTGCAACTTATCAGTAAGTATTTACCATACATTTTTCACGTAAGTGACCTTCATACTCTCAGTTCAGCATGCACAGTAATGTCTTGTGCTGCAAGATGAATCTGTTGTTTAATAAAACTGTTGTTAGCAGCAATCTGAGATATGCATGATCACGTCCTTTTCTTGTGGATCATGTCCTTTTTCTTGCTCTGTGCCGTAGAGGCTGAAGGGGATACAAATAGGATGATTAGCAAATTTACCCCACAACTTACATCCGTTGTAAGAGTTTAATCTGTGATCTTAATTTTAGCTAATAATACTTTGGTTTTACTATTCCACCTACAAATCAAAGTCCCTGTTTCAGCCAAGAAGAAATTTGATTCTCAAAGACCTATGTCATTCTAATCACAAATGGAAGAGTTTCACAAGAGTAAGCAGCCAGAAATATGTGCATCATGTCTAAAATAACATAACTTGTACTAGGGCTGGGAATTTCTCTTGTACTGGTAAAGCTGTCAGAGGAAAAAGGTTTTGCTTTCTCCAGAGTTTATCAGATGAAAAAAGCAGGTGCTGCTGGAGGTGTCTTTGACAGGAAAATACTTTCATACTGAGAATGAAAGACAAGATAGGCACAGGTATGGACCATCAGCAATGCCAGAAACATGAACTATCAGCTACACATAGTACAGACTTGGGATGTTTGGTCAGCTTCCCCTAAGACTAGCCCTCAGAGAAGCCATTTACCATTTACAGAGCAGCTCAGCAAGGTAGCACAGGGCAAAACCAAGTGCCTGCTGATTGTCCTGAGAGTCCTGCCCTTCACGGCTTGGAGTGGCTCCTTTCCTTGACCAGGGTCACATTTGCCTAAGGTGAACCCCAGTCAAAGCACGGAGCTGTGCCAACCTCAAAAAGATGCATCTGTACTGTGGCTACTCTCTCATAGCTATGAGTGTGAAAGACATTAGGAGGGCAAGAGAGACAGCCCTAAAGCCCAGCCTTTACCCAGCAGTCCTCTGGGAGAGAAAACAAGACACACCTCTCCTCCCTTTGTCCTATTTCTGGACACTGGAGGACTCTGATCACAGCTTAGTGTGACAAGGGTGCTGGAACTCAAATCATGAATATTTCAGTGCCTGTGTTCCCCCAAGGTCTGTGACAGGTCTTTATCAAGCCTTGCACTACACTTGCAAAAATCCATGAGGCAAGAGTTCACATATTTCTGAGACATTCAAAATGAAAACAGAATGTACATTCACTTGAAATAGACGGTCCAAGCATATGCACAAGAGAAGGGATGAGGACATTAAAGAGTTAATGCATACTAGTTAAGGTACTATTTTTGGAATGCCCTCTGTGAAGAGGCAGCAGATTTTTCTCAGTATGTCAGTGACCTTCTCTTGCCTACATGTATCTAAGCCTGTCCACAAGTCTTTGCTCATAAGAGCCATCACTGGAGCTTTTAAAAAGCTTGTATACCCAAATATTACATGAAAGATGTGACACTAAAGGGACAGGGTGAAGGACTTTATTAACTGATTCATCCCTAACACTGTTTCGGCATGTCCTAGTGACATAAGATAATGCAATTTGCATGGCACTGTTTCATATCAGAAGAATTTACTGTTTAGGAAAGATGCCATGAGAAAAGCTCCAAAAGGACCTGCTCAAGAGAGAGTGGTGCCCATAGGAGTGGTGCAGCAGCCCAGCTTCAGCCTGGAAGCTCATCAGGCTCACTGCAGGAAGTGTTATGGCTGTTTCTTGCCTCTTCTGGGTGCAGGCAGCATCCCACCAGTAAAAAACAAGGTGCTGGCTTTTGAGGTACTGGTTAGCATCAATGACTAGGTAAATAATTAAATAACTAATATAATTGTCCAAGAACTATTGGACATAAATGATTTTAAGTCAAATGTGATGTTTTTTCACTTGGAAAATCCTGGGTCCCATCACAGCTAAAAGTGGTGACTTACATCAGCCTCCATGGAACAAGGACAACTGATGGGACTTTAACATGTGATTACATTTTCAAATGTTCCTACACTATTTCAAAGGCTAATTTAAGAAAAAAGCTGGCCCCAGTTACACTGTATTTCTAGAAATCATTATTCAAGCTTGGTTTAGCAGGTTTCAAATTGTGTTTCTACAGGATTCAAGCAGTGTTATCCAGCATCCCCTCTGAATGCACATAGCCCTTTAAAGATTTGAAGATTTACTTGTTTATAGGAAAACAATTCTTCCATTGCAAAATTCTACATACTGAGTAAATCACATCACTTGGTGATTCATTTTACAATTTATTTGGATAACGGATATGAAACACTTTCAGCTGACCATACACCTAAAGCTTCTCCTCTTTAACCCACAGTGGGTGGCAGCAGAGGCCCAGCAGTCGGGACAGAGGCAGAGTCTGATTGGTTTGATGCTGAGCATGAGTAGAGCCTATAGTGGCTTAAAAGCCATTGGACCTGCAAGTATCTGACTTTAGACTACTTGCTGTTCGATGCAACCTGCAATGTATTCAGGCTTCAGAAGACATGTTAGAAATGTCAACAATAAATGTTGTCTCAGTTGGGACAAATAATCAGCAGTGGCTAGAGATCAGGTGGCTGCTATCAGATATTAGGAAATTATACCCAGGTCTTTACAGGATGGTATGGAAATTTTAATGGCAGTCCTTCCCAAGACAACTCCAGCAGGGAAACCTTCATTAAAACAGCATCCATCCAAGCCAAAATCTTTAAAATTCCACCTAGCAGAGCTAAAAGCACAGAGGTAATTCTTGTCTCACATGTGCTTTCAGCATTCATGCTTTAAAGGGTTTGACTGTTTAAACACTTCTGCTCCATTCCAAAGAATACCTGGACTCATGCACCTTGTGGCCAGCACAGTTGTAACCTTCTGCATTTTCACAAAGGATGAGGTAAAGGCAGTCACATCCTTCTAATCTGTCTTCCAAACCAGGGACCTGACAGGCTGCTTTGATATAAGCACTCACAATGTTCAGATCCCTGTAATAAAAACTGGCTTCAACAAGTAGGATGGAAGACCCTCACAAATATCAATCCTGTTCCTAAAACATGATGGCCTACCTACTAGGTAGGTACAAATGAAAACTGGTTGTTCGGTGAGCCTCATGAAGTTCAATCAAGCCATAAACCAGATTTTCTATGGATCTGGCTGAAGTTTACCAATATTTTGATACATATTTTAGTGAATTATTTGTGTGTTTGGTTTTTTTCAGAATTCTCAATGTAATTTTCTTTTATTTTTGTGGATAAAAGTTTCTAAAATCATACAAAAAGTACAATCTCCCCTGCCCAAAACTAGAGAAATTTCCTATTGTGACTCTTCCATACTAGGGTGCACAATCAAAGCCAGCATTAGAAAACACATACTATAAAAACACGGGAAATATTAATAGAAATAGAAAGCATTAACAATAAAACTTCAGCAGTAATGCAAAGAGAAATATTACATACCTTCATAAAAACTTAGTTTTTCATTAAAAATCCATTGGAATACATTGCAGCTTGCACAGATTTGGGTCAATTAAAATCCACTGGAGTAAAAAAGGACAAAAGAAATGTGATTCGATTTCACTAAACTTTTGTCTTTCAATGTAGATGCCTAGTATACATTAGTAGATTTGTTCTTATCCCAGGATCAAGCACATTTTATTCTTTTAAGTATATAAAAATAATAAACTAAGCAGCAAAAACAAAGGACCCTCATTTGTCTGAACTTCTGTAAGGCAACTCCCAATAGCCAAGTATCTGGTAAACACAGTTCAAGTTCAAATGGTGCACTTGGAGGTGACTTTGTGGAAATTACGCTGTCACTGCGACCAGAGGGAAAAGGTGGTTTAAAATGATGTATATTCTGACTGTTCCATTGGCTTTTGGGACCATAAGTCACCACAGAGGTTCAACTCATTTATAAGGGTAAAAACTATGCTTTTTAACTTGTCTTGTTGATTGTTGGTTTGGGATGGGTTTTTTGTTGTTTTGTTTGGGGGATTTTTTAGACTTTAATATTAAAGTTTTGTAGTGAAATAAAAGGAAACTCCCAGTCTGTTGACTGACTATTTAGTACAGATGTGCTGCCAAAGCCCAGCATTCTTTTTTAACTACTTACATATGTACCCCAGAGGAGTTTATTGGTGAAACCTAGGTTTTATTCTTGGGGATATGGCTATAAATTAAAAATACAAAATAAAATGACAGCTTCCTCCTACTTTTGCATGTTAACTTAATCTATTAACTAAACTATTTTCCTTTCGAGCCTCTCTGTTTAAATTTGGCCACATAGGCTAAAAGTCCAAAGCTGACGGAGATAAGAGAACATTAGGAAAGAGTTTCAGCTAAGACTCGGTCAAATTGGAGTAGAGATCAACTGATGATAAATGAGTTAACAAATGGATTTTTGGAAAACATATATATTATTAAGCTGTCTCCCAACTGCAGGATTCTTGGCACTTGACAATGTAAGAGATCTTGGGCTTTTCTCTTTCTGAAGCTGCAAACGTGTGCTCCATCAAAAGAGGAGTAAAGTTTTTAAAAACTAAACAGTGGGTAAAATTTATTCATAGTGCAGTTCCATTTACTTGTCTCAAGTTAGCCTAGTAATGAACTGTAACCAAATATTTCACCTAGAGGATTTACTGTGTGAAACTGAGAAAGTGTCTTCAAAAAAGTCTATACCATCAGGCATCACAGGAATTGGAAAATTTCCAACACAATATTGGAAACTCAATGAAATTATGAAACTCAACCATGGTCTATTCAGCCTACTGTTCACACACACCTAATAATGCAAAAATATCTCCTTAAAATTAACTATGGGAGTTTATCCAAAACAGCAGTTGTAATTAATCTTCTAAACAATTTGTGTAGGATGGTGAATTCTATGCTACTTGAAGCTTTTCACCAGGGTCCTACAGACATGTACACTTGAGTTGAAACTGAAGTTGCATGCATAAGGCAAAAAGAGATTTCTTAAAATCTGTGGCCTGTGCTAAGCAGGAATTCACATATGGTTATCATGAATTTATTAAAGATCATGGATTCATGATGTGCTATGATCTTTTCAGATACAGTTAAGGAAAACTATTAGAGGCTGGCTTCATTTCTTCTCTGCCTTGTACTCTGTATAATTTCATCTAACTCCAGAACAAATCCCATCTATTCCATTGCCTTCTGAATATTTCAGGGACATAGGAGAGATCAAGAGAAACAAAAATGAAAACACACTAAGAAAGAATCATATAGGATTTTCATCAGTGCAGCTAGCAAAAAACAAGGCACAGGCTCTCTCATCATGAGGGAACATCTTCCTGTGTTACCCCTATGAACAAGGCGTACATGCAGAGTTTTGGGGAACAGGACTCAGAAGTTACACCATAGTCTTGCACCATGGCAGAATAAAATATTGCAGCTTTATTCTTCCAGAACCGTTACATGTGACCCCTGAAATGTCAGTTATTTTCTAACTCTAAACCATCCATGACATTTAAATTAAAATAAAGTGTATTAACATCTATGTCATGAAGTCACGATTAAACTTTAATGAGAAGCCTAAAATTTACCAGAAGGATATATATTTTCAATGGGTCACCTACATCAGAGATGCCATACTCCATCACAGAGATAGTATTTTAAAAATAACTTCCTAGATTTTCATCCTTCCAGCAGATGATTCAGGAAGGGAGGAAAATCACACAGAGTTCAGGCTTGACAAGGACAGAGAGTTATACATTCTTGTGATGATGCTGCTGTTTGAAGAACAGATTAAATTGTGGAGGAGGACTGAGAAACAGAGGCCAGTCAGAAGAAAGAAAAAGCTGACTTTGAGTGAGAATACCTTTTAACATGCCAAAATTAACTTAGTGACTAATTACAACAGTAATTTAAATTAGAACCAGTTGGTAGCTTAACATTCCTCAGCCCCTTATTCAGTAAAATTTTTGAGTGTTTGCCTAGTTTTAGTCCCACCAAAATCAATTAAGAATCAAAGGGCAGTTCAGAAAGTTTGGAACCCAAGAATAATTTCCCTTGTTTTTTGGAGACTGCTAAATTAAAGATTCTGGGGGCTTTGGCCTGGTGTTAGCCAGCTGGGTCCTGTGCAAAGGTTTTGTACAATGAAGTCAAACCACAACTACATCTTGTATAGCCTGCATATGAATACAGCAGTTCAACACATGGGGAAAGGTTTTGCCTCTTTGAATCATCCTGCTCCCATCTTGTTTCCAGTAGTGACCAGACTCACCTTTTGAGTGCAAGAAATCCATTCTACAGAGGCTTAATCACAGGAAAAGCTTCTTCCTTATCTATCTAAAGCCCAGCACTTAATTGACATCTGAGACATTACTCTTTTAAAATTCTATAAACTCTACAATCATTTCAGATCATGAACTTTATTTTGAAATCTATGACAATTTGAGGAAATTAGTTGCAACGAATAATTACACATCCTGGAGCAGAATCTTAAGCTTCTGACTTTGCCCAAGCTGGCCAAATCAACATCAGTTCAGGACTCTTTTTTCACATCAGTACAACCTTATTCCTCCAGTGACAGACTAAGTCCAGCAAACAGAGAAGGCAAGCAGGTCTGCAAAATTCCACTCCTGAACTCTCAGTGTTAGTGCATAGTTGAAAGTGTCTTCTTCTACCAGAGCCCTTCACAAGAGCTTCCGCGTGAGTTGTGAGCCCTTTTTCCTTAACAGTTGCCAAGTACACAATGCATCACAGCCACAGAAAAACTGAAGTGGTTGTTAGCAATACTGGTAAACTCCAGAAGCTTTAGCAAAAAGCTAAAACCTCTCATATTACTGTAGATGAATAATTTACATTCCCTCCTGTTATCTCAGACTAGGTGAAGCCAACCGTTTCTCTGATGGCCTCTACAGGTTTGATTCTGGACTTCAGACATCATGGAGAAGGACTTGTGATTTTCTGACACTGCTAACTTGACAGAAATTGAGACATATATTCTGTTATCTCAAGCAGTTCAGGCATATCATAAGGAATGTATCCATTTGTGTACTGAAGAGGTTTTACTGCTGCTGTTTTGGGGAGATACCTTGTATTTGCCACAAAGTCAGCTTTTCCAATGCATTCACAAACCTGCTGTATGCAGTTCCCATGTGGCATTCCAAATAAAGGTTCCTTGATTAACCTTTTTGATGCTCACAGCTTGCAATCATCTCAGAGCATGATTTAATGGATGTATCTTGTGGAATATTGTGTTATATATTTGGAAAATAAAGCACACCTCAAGTTCCTTCATCTGTATTTCAGAATGAGGCATGTGTGTCTTATCTCTTCTTGTACAAACACAGGCAAGATCTGGAAATATTCTTAACAAAAGAAGAAAAATTTTGGGGGGAGGTAAAATTCCTTCTTGGCTTCTTGAAAAGGTTTGTATGAATTGTCTAAACAACAATCTGCAACCCAGCAAACACCTTGCTTTTCCATAAGATTAAGTTCCTCGGGAGCATATTCTATTCTGAGAGCAGGCAGCAAGAAAGAAAATAACCTTGCAGTATCCTTTAAGCCTTATCCAAACAAGAGTCAGGATTTTTTTTAAGTGACTAATGACTGTAGGTGCCTTGAGACTCCATAAAATGATGTGATTTCCAGGGCTTAAGGTGTTGCCTGAAAATAGCAGCCTTGCTGGTGCCTCATATTAGCCCATCTAACAGGGAGGCGCTCAAACTTGCTAGGTTTTTCCCTTACATCAACTTCAAGTGCAACCTCCTAGTGATATCGCGTGGCAAATAATCTGCAGCCTTGGTGCTTCAAAGGTTGAGTCATGTTTTATTGCCTGCTCAAGACCAAAATATCTGTCCTGGTTGTTTGAATCAAACTTGCTGTAATCCAATTTGTCAGGTAGGGAAAATTTGGAGACTCTCTAGACTAAATGCTTCTCTACTTCCAAACCACAGCTGGGAAGAGGATAAAATGAAATGCTTTGCCCCTTTAGATGTCAAAGATAACCTCTGAGCTGTAAAACAATTAACTCATGTGTTAGAGATACCTCAAGCAGACAGATGAAAGCAAAAAAACCCAAGGTGTTAATTTCAGCAATTGATCTCCAGGCCAGTGTTCACTTCAAAGGATACTCATGATCATTTGAGTGTTAACATTTCCAAACAACTAGTATAAAAAGAAATATCCTGTACTGGGTCAAATGACTTTTTAGAGGAGTGTAATTCATTCTGACTGATATACCAGGGAACATATGTTAAAAATAAAACTCTGTGCAGCATATGAACTGTTATAATTAAAATAATGGAAGCCCACCCTCTAGGGTAAAAATGAATCTGCCTACCAATGATAGAAAATATCAGTGAAGCACTTGGAAGCAGAGAAGTGACATTCCTTCACCTCATTTTGAAAGGCACCCCCAGACCACCTTCAAGAGGGGATCCCTTGCCTATGAATATTTCTTTCCACACTGTGCCCAACCCCTTGTGCCTTGGAGTTTTATTCACAACAGTAAGTCTGTAGGTGGCTTAGGACAGCATAGGCAGGGATAGTTTTACTCCAAGTATTTCCCGATTGTTTGCAAGTGTTAGGAGGACAAGGCATGGGACACATTCACTGTTGCAACTGGAAATGTTTACAGCATAAAACTTCATGTACACTGGCCAACATAGCATGATCTCTTCTTAATTCTAATTGTAGAATTAGGATACCATGTGCTGTAACTGAAACAAAGGGAAACATGACCATGTCTCCCATCAACCAGAGTCTGCATGGCCTGAACAATGTTGTAACTTTGAACATAGCAATGTGTGAATTATCTACTTATATTCTGACTATCCAGATAGTTTATTTTTCTTGTCACAAGTATGCATGTCTGGCAGGACAGAGAAAGGAACCTGGAAATACAAGAAGGTTACCCACTGGTAGGTCAGCACTTGTTCACCACTTTTACCTAGTTAATTTTCCTGCATCTGAGCTTTTCATAATAGAGAGTCTGTGGAGTCAGACCAGAAAGCAAAGACTGGGCTGTGTGCCTGTCAAACCCCACTAATAAGGGCACATTCACACTGGCCTGGGAAGAGGCCAGGCACCAGACCCACTGACTATTCACCACTCAAGCCTCTTGCCTTGAGCCATGTCATGTTTTCAGGCACCTCAGAAAGTTGTCACCTTCCAGGGAACCAAAAGCTTGCTAGGCCTGTGAAGGGTATCTAAGTTCTCTGTTTAACTGATATGTTAATTGTAAGGTGCTCATGCACAGTGGCAAACCACAGGCTCACTTGCAAGAGAATTCAGCTGTCTAAGTTATGTTCCAGCTGTCCATTACTCATTCCCAACAAAGATGAAATAACCGCTATGTGAGCCCTCAGCCCACTTCAGAAGAACGTGGAACAGCTTCAAATCAACAGGCAACTGAAGTGACCCTGTTCTTCTCAGCCATGAATCAAAGCACTCCATAAGCCACTGTGTCTCTGCTGAGAAGGGCTAACCAAAAAGTTGGAAGACCCTAGCCAATAGTTCTAGTCAAGTGTTCCCTGCCTTGGGATGGAGGTGTAGGAATGAAACCTCTCCTGCTTCTCGACATTTTACATTGACTGATACTATGGAAAAATGTCCTGTGCTTAGGCTACTCCTGGACCTGAGTGCACTCAGTCACAGATTGGTTTATATGCTAACTCAGAGCAGCAGCACCCGATGATGAAACTGTGGCCCCAAGTCATCAGTCAGGCACAAAGATAACCATGCAGGGAAGCCTTACCAAAACACCTGAGCAAGTGTGCAGTAAGTCACAGCATCATTAAGGAGATAGGAAATACTGTGGACAAATGTCACTAATGGGCTTTCCCTGACATGACACATAGAACTGCAACTGCATCTCTGTTTCATTTGTCCTCTGTCCCGGGCAATGCACACAGGGTAAAAAGGCATTTTCTAATTGACAGAGTAAGTTCCACAAAACAAGTCCACCATGTCAAATAACTGCTGTCTGTCATATTTTCAAGATAGGTCATTCAGAACTTTTTTATCCTGGTAGCCCCCCCAGAGAAGTATTTTGTCACATGACAGTGTTCAGTCTAAGGTTTCCTTTCTGCCTTAGCATGCAGTTGCCCTGGCCAACCCTCTATGCCAAGATTTCTGAATATTCCTTTTAAAGGATTCTCAGACAGATAGGTCAGCCTTGGACTTACGGACAATTTTTAATTTTTATTTATTGGAAATATGTTAAACTGTATACAGGGTCCATATATATAATACAGGGCATTGTTGACTGACATTATCTGATGACTGACAGCTCCGAGCTCTAATTGGCTCCAATCCCAGGAAGGGGGGAAGAGACTGTGAACCTAATGTTCTCTAGTTCCATCACAAACATCCACAGCTGAAAGCCCTTTGCAGACCACCCATAAAAAGTTCTGTTGGCCTCCAGTGGCCAAAAAGAAAAATTGAACTTTTGGAATTCCTGTTCTGGAAGGAAATGCTGCCTGATTTCCACAAGAGGCTTGCTGTGTTAACCTGGCTCCTGTAGCATTCTCTTAGCTGCAACATCACATCTGTATGGATATCTCTTCCCTTTCCAGATCCTTTAGATGCAATGACAATACAAGGTGCCACATTTCCTCTCCGTAACACAACTCACAACATCAGTTCTCTAATATAGAAACAGTGATTACATCTGTGTAAGTTTCAGGTAGATGTCGGCAGTTGGATCTCTACTCATTCACTTATAGAAGATCCTGCCTCACATTTTAACTCTGATATGGCCCGTGCTCCATGAAAGACTGAGAGAAGTGAGTTTCTCTTGTCCATCTTTGAGCTGCACTGCTCAGTTATACATGAGAACTCAGACTATAATGAACATATCCTTCAGGCTATGTTCAATCCTGCTGCTTTGCTGCACATCCTAACAACTGCCCCTTGCACACAGACAAATATACACTTGGTGCACTGTCTTTGTTCACTGAAGGAGCAGAGCCCTTGCTGGCAGAATGCTGGTAGGAGCTCAGTGCCTGCTGACACAACCTCTTTTTCAGTAACAGCAAAAGCAAGCACCTTTGCTTTCCTTCCTAGGAATCCCCCAAGTCAAGCAATGAACACAGAAACAGTATTAAAGCTATGTCAATTGTGTAATATAAAATATAGGCATAAAGTTGGGAGTAGACAATGAATATACCCTCTTCTTCCTGATGAATGTCCTGCTTACTGGTCTTTCCTCTGTCTGGCCATGCCCTCACTGTTTTAACAGCACAGAACTAAATCTTGCTATATTAAAAACATTCAGTTGAAAGCTGCAAATGAACATAACTGAACTCAAGGTCTTTGACTTTCTCTTCTCTCTCATCTTCTTCTATCTCATCTTTTCACTCTTCATCTGTCCCCTCCCAGTCAGCATTTTTGCAGTTTATATCATACTTGCTCTGGCATTTCAGTAATGCATTTGCAAGTTCCTCCTAGGGGCTGAGCTTTATTCTCCCATATGAGTTTTTTTGTTCCACTCTTGAAAAGGCATTTCTTGGAAGAGACAATACTCACAGAACTGTAGAACAGGGCAATCATACTACCATGTCCAGATGGGATGTAAATATTAATAGTCACACAGCACTGAAGATTACAAGATAATTAGAGGCAATACAACCATGTAAATTGGTTTATAATTAGTATGACAGCTATAGGACTAAATTTTGTCATTCTTCCAGGCCTGACTCTTTGGAAACTCTCCCCCCCCATTACCACACACACTTTGTTTATGCAGAATTAATCATTTGGAACCTGATCTAAAAAGTTCTAAAGTCAATGCAAGTCTTCCATTGACTGCGGTGATTTTGGTGGAGATCTCTAATTAAGTAAACTCTCTTGAGTCCTTGGCAGCTCAACCACATTACAGGCCTCCCACTACCCCATCCCTTAATAGCAGCGTCAAAGTGAGTTATCAGAAACCTGCCACATGAGATTCAACCTTTGGAACAGATTAGAGGGTCAGGCAATGACTTTCATTTGGACAGAGGACATGCACATCATCAAGCACACTAAGTCATGTACTGACAGAGTGTCATTAGGGTACTATGTCTAAAGGTCCACTGCATGGCTCTGCTCCCATCCAGGAACACCAGGCCAGCTCCTGACAGTCAGTGACTCTCATATGTACTCCAGAAGAGCAGAGGGTCCATGGGGCTGTGCCATAGCCAACTACCTGCAAAAGGAGCATGGAGTGGGAGCTGTGAGAATGAAATGCACGTGCACTCAGGCCTGAGCAGGCGCAGCATCAGAAGAGTGCTTCCAGCTCCTCTCTGTCCTTCCCAGACACCACATCTGATCAAACTTTGTTTTTCTGATGGTAACGTCTATTTTATTTCTGGACTGCACACAGTTATGGAGCTAGACAAACCACTTAGCCATCTGAATACTGCCCTTGGTGAATTTGGACCCTATTGCTCTATGGGAGCTGTTTACAGGCACTCTGTACCTTTTATGGATTTATTCCTTTAACTGTATTTCTGCTAGCTGTAGCAACTATTGCAAGGAAGAGATGCCAGGGGACAGGTTTCAAGTGTTGTAAGAGCCCTTCACAGAATAAAACTGTCAAAAAAATACTTACTTTACTGAAAAATTGATGTGTTTTAAACTTACTGGAGAATAGCAAATAATTAATAATTAATATTGGCCTTGTTTTTTCTTAGCAAACTGTGGAAAGTCAGTCCTTACCTAATTATACTCACAGAGGATCCCATCAGAGAAGTTCACAGAGAGGTAACAACCACTGGCATCACTCTACTCAAACAATAAGACCTTAAAATAGCATTTTATGACATTCTGCCTAAACACAAAGAACACACTTAGAATACCAATTTATTGTATTTTGTGCACATATGTTAAGTAAATAATATGTTCATTTTTTGTTATGGGTATGGTTGGACTCGGTGATCTAGGAGGTCCTTTCCAACCATGAATATTCTGTGATCCTATGATTCTGTAAAATTCAGAAATCTAACCATGAGACATATATGAGTCTTTTGAAGTGAAAGTCTTTCTCAGGTAAATACATGTGGTTTAGGTGTTTATTATTACAGTATGTTCTGAAGCTGTCTCCATCCCATGTTGCTGGAAGACTGGATCAAAACAGATCTTATTTAAAGCAAATATATCACTATCAGATTATTCCATTGTACACACAAGAAAGCAATTCGTAAGGTAATATCCAAATAGTTCGTATTTCACAACAAATTCAGTTATCTATCATTTCTTCTGTCCTTATGCACTCTGTGTCCTGGGGGCTGAGGCTTCACAATACAACAGGCTACAATGTCTCAGTGTCTTATGCCCCACATCCTCTGCTGTTCCTCCCTGCTCTTTTGTGTACCCACCAGAACAAGCTGGTTCATGTTTTGGAAAAAATTTTTCCAGCACATAATGCTTAATCTACAAATAGTTTGTAAAGTGATTGTAATAACATTTATAAATGCATAATTTAAAAGCTTACATTGTAGAGCTACAATATGGATTGTGAAGGCTTTCTACTACCCACCTAGACAACTTTGTATGTATCCATTGTAGGGTGAATTCCAAAATATTTCCATTGACCACAATTTAATATGTGCTTTTTTCAGTCATTTAAAAAAGGCAAGCCAACTATAATTCAGTCACATGAGATTTAAGAAATAGCAGGTCACAGTGATCCCAGAAACTAAATACACAAAGCACACTGAACTGAGTTTCAGCTTTGGTGTTGAATGAACTTAAAAGAAATTATTTGCTGTTATTAACTTCTACTACTACATTTGTACTTGTATGTAAATAGTTGTGATTCAATTTCATAATTATTGACTACCCAAAGCTAAGGAAAAATTGATCTGAATTACCTCCATGATCCCACCAATGCGTCTTGCCTATGCAATGCAATCAGAAATGGACAGAAGGTGGTCATGGACTTCAAAGTCTCTGCTGCTCTCTCAGCAGTGTGTGGAGCTGCAGAAATGGTGGTAATCAAACCTCTGGAGAAGCACTAGTTGGACTTCATGTTTGTAAATTCAACACCATACTGAATTTCCTCTGGAGTGTCTGCAGTTGCATGTTGTGAACAGCAGTACATTTGCAGTTTGTGGAAAAAAAAAAAATCTCCAAAACCATGGTGCCATATATTCCTAATAAGACACAATGCATTATCAGATCATTTCTACACACCTCTATAAATGAGTAACTGAAGTCAGTCAGTGTCAACAGCTGTAAAACAAGCATATACTTTGAGAGAGATTTGACATTTAAAAGTCACTGTAGATGACAAGAGGGTTATATGCTTGCATTTGGAAAAGGGGTCATATCTTTCCACCATGTAATCTCAGTCCCAGCTCCCAAGTGAGGCATCAGACTGTATGGCAAATAGGAAAATGGTATCTGAGCAAAGAAGTATTGATGGACATCTTAACCAACTCTTAAAAAACTGGAAAAAATACAATACCTCCCAAAATATATACTACTATATTCTAAAGCAATATACTATAATATAAAAAT
>JANHGN010022629.1:19997-31440 GCA_024605025.1 Megaceryle maxima | reverse complement strand
CTATAATATAAAAATGTATATTAACCAAGCTGTTCCTTTATCTTGATTTCTTACATTTATTCACATTGATTAGGCATATTCAACTAACAGAAAAACTACCATATTTCACCACAGATCTGGACAGTGGATCAAGAAATGTCATAAATACTCTTTTTGATGATTTTCATAATATTCAGTGAAGATTTCTGATGGAGGGAGCCAAACAGGGTGATCCAATGCCTTATCCCAAGGGTGCTGTAGCAAGTATTGCCAGCATGCTTGCATGAGTGCTTTGTACCTCCATGTGCAAGCTTGTCATAGAATCACTTGGTGACACAGAACTATGAAAGGGAAGCTTTCTAATTATATCAGCTGTCAACCCCATAAAACACAACCTCTTCTATAGCATTGTCTCATAACTTACTCAGCCTTGTGCTGTCAGATGTCCATATATAAAATAATTGGGAATTATCTTCAGATTGAGACTATAATTTTTGAAAGACCTAACCACAGACCTGTTTTGCAAGAAAAAAATTGTTAATTTCTAATATGAGCAAAAGTGAATGTTAGACCATCCTCTGAGGGTTAGATTTGGTGTGGCTAAGCACCTCATAACCTTTGTTTCTCCCATGTGGTTGATTACTGTGCCTAGTCTTAGTCACGACCTAGACACTAGCATCACTGATGCTGTTTATGGGTTTAGACCAAGTACGTTTACTACTACACAAGTTGGCAGGAAACGCAAAGGCATGGTGGGTGGAAACTGAGACACAGAAATGAACACTGTCAGCTCTGTCACCAGGGGAGAACACTAAGACTACTGCTCCCATCTGAGCAGTGTCAAACCCATGGAGAACATAGCATAAAGCTGGCTCCAGCTGAGGATGAAAGGAAGAGTGATAGTGAAATAAAGTCTTTGAGAGAGCTGCTACAGAGCTGATTTTTTCCCCCAGGACAGACTGGCCCTGAAGAGCACTCCCAGAGCTGCAGAGACAAAAGGCAGCAAAAACCATGACAAAGGTTTGGGGGCATTGACAAGTCAGCTAAAACCCAAAAGATCCTGCTAGATATGAATTTACTGTGATTAGATTAAGTGTTCTCTTCCTGTAATTTCTTCGCCTACCTCTTTTATAAACACATTTAACTGTGTTGCCTATATTGGATGCTGTAAATACTTCTCCTGGCACACTTTCCTAAACTCTCCTTTAATTTAAACCAGGCTAAAGTAGCTGGGTAAGACCAAAATATTTTTCATCAAGACAATCATGAAATAAAAATCTCTGAGTACTAAGAAACAATATTAAATATCCATCTCCCCATCATGATACTTGAGGAAAGCCAAAGGGTATAGGACCTAGTCTTACAGAAGCTACATGGGCTAACTGAAGACTTGTCACTATGGGGAAGGAGAAGCAATCCTGTGACCATAGCCTTCTCTAGCATACAGCAAGGTGATGGGAAGCAGTTCTGACAACAAGGAGCCCCAAGGCAATAGAGTAGATTTTACTAAGGGAAAAGCATTTTATTTTCCATGCTTGCACATGGCAGACAGCATTAAACATTTTGGAAGACCTGCCAAATTTTCTAACACTTTCAGAAGTCACACACATTACTTGAAAAACCAGTCTGGGAAAATTGAAGTGAGCTGGAAAAAACCTGGGAAAATTTTGAGTGTGCAAAACCTGTGGTTTCACAGTCCAGTCACAAAATCAAGCCACTGTTGTATCAGAGTGGCATGATACCCATTTCAGTCCCATGTTTTTTTCTGTTAAGGTTTTCAAATAGGGATTTTAAGTTCAAATAAATAGCTGTTTCAACAGTTGTGTTTAATCTGTGTGTTGGATTTATGTGGTCAGTTACTATCCTAGGGGAATTATAGTATCAAAGACAACAAAATCTTTTGACCATGGAGTTAGATTTTGGTGTGTTTTTAAGTCAGCATGATTCACCTCCAGTTGGCTTCCCAAGACTATTACAATGAAAACAAAGTTCTTTGTTATTTATAACCCTCATTTTGCCTTAAGAATCAGTGGAGAATGACACTTTGTGCTAGATGCCACAGCAAAAGAACATGAGACTGGCCCCTCAGAAGAAGATGGTGGTCCAAATAGAGACCTAGTGATGGGAAACACACAAGCCCTTGGACAGTACAAGACAAAACAGTAGATCCTTGGCATTGGGGAGGGGAATTGCTCAGAAGGTTTAGCTATTAAAGGGAGAAAGCTGTACGCAAAGGGGTAAGAGCAGAATAACAGTGATCTAAAGCAGCTGAACAAAAGGGAATGGGAGGGTGGACACAAACAGGCAGTCAGTACAGGTAACTGGAGTCCAGGCAAAACTCCAGAAAGTCCTCTGAATACCAGAAGTCCCATCCTGGGGCTAGCTGCAATCTCTGGCTAGCTCCTCTGCAGGTTTCCCTTCGGGCCATGCAGGGGAGCAGGGAGGATAAGGCATCTGAGCAGGGTCCTCCCCTGCACACTTCTGGGTTCAGAAGGTTGCTGGCAAACTCCATCCCTCTACTTCCCCACTGTGCAGCAGGCTTGGTTTTGGCTGCCTTCACAGCTGCAGCTGTTCCTACCAGATGGAATCAACTGTTCTGGCCCAGTTCCAGCTCAAAAGCAATTACATTCTTGCAAGTGGATATTGCAACTTCCTGTCCTACACAATCATGTACTGTTCCTCTGCACTATTAACCAGCTGCTGCCTTCTACCCAGAGATGGCTACAGGCACAGGGTGGGGCCCTGGAAAAAAGGTAGTGGTGTATGAGTTAATATCATTCCAGTGTAGGTTTGCTTGCAGTTTAGGAAGGTCAGGGAGTGCTTCCTGTGTGTCTGAAGATAGCATTCAGTGCTCCAGCACCATAAGGGTGATGAAGAAAAGCATTATTTGGGCTAGATACTGCATTAGGTCAGTGCTCTTTCTTGGCCCAAATCTTCCATAGGAAATCTTCCTCTATGCCTAAACTTCATAAAATAAAGCATCTTCAAGAGCTGATGTAAGAACTCCCTTGCATTTGCCAAACATTTTAAACTAGAACCTGGCCTGTAACACCTGGAAAAGACTTTTATAAAACAGCATAGTGCAAAAAGTGCTGAAGGCATCCAAACGATTAAGTGGGATTACTGGTCCCAAACTAACATACACAGTTTCCTGTAGTTAGTCTTCTAAAACTGTCACCCTCAATCTCTAGCTTCTACTTTGTGAGAGAAAAAAAGCAGATATATACATACCAGAGAAGGACCAGCATCTGCCCAAGCACAGCTCAAGGAATACTGTTCCTTTCCCACTTTGCTACATAAGCAGCATGGACTTGAAGCCATCATAAGACTATACTTCTGTAATGTTTTCCACATCTGACTTCTTCAGAGGCATTAATTAGTTAACCTATCCACTGCTATGAATAAAGAGCATACACATTAATTAATATGAGCATAGACGAGAGTAGCGCAGAGAGAGGCCAAATACCTTGAAGAAGAAACACATGGGGAAGATGGAACCAGGTTCCCAAGTAAGAGGCCAGCAGCATGTTGTAAAAGGTCAGCAGGATTTTAGAGATAGCAGTTCCCACTCAGAGAGGTATCACCTCTTGTAACAAACAATAGATCCACACCAACTAGTCAGGACAGTTAAACCATTCATTTCATCTAACTACAAATCATCTGCCTGCAAATGTGGGGAGAGAGGGCTTGTAAATACTGCTGATACTTACCTCCTTATTTCCTAGTACTTGGACCTTGCTGTCCACAACTACTGGCCTGGTGATGTACCTGTGAATTACTTCTACCTCCACGTCAATGAGACAAAAGCAGCAATGGAACTCACCCTGAGTTGCACTGAAAATCTGTGAGGGGATCCTACTGAGGTCTATCACAGCATGCGGAAATAATCCATCATCTTGCATTCATTCTTGTATCAAGCTGTCCTGGCGAAATACTGTTGAGAACTAGAACATCTGACAGTAGCAAACAAGGTGTTTTGTCTTGGTGGAAATACTGAATATTTCATTAACAGACTAAAACGTGACTAAAAGATCCTGGTAGATATTTTCTGAAGGAATTGCAGTAACACCTTTTCCTATGCAGGAAAAGGAAGCACTTTGCAAAAAGAAAAAATATTTTTATTTATTTATTTATTTTACTGCCAGTCACATGATCTTTTCATCTAGTGTTTTAGATCTGTGATAGGCTCTCTCTTGGTCAATAGCCAGTTGGTCCGAAATATAGTGTAAAACCAAATACTTAAGTCTGAACGGATTTATTTTTTTAACACTTTCCCTTCAAGTGCTACAAATTCCTCTGCAGATGCAGCCATAGATAGATATTTCACCTCTACAGGGAAGTATTATATCCCTTTTATTCCCTAGGTGATACTACAGGAGACCAAATACTAAAGTACTGTTGCATATGGGTTTGAGTGCCATAATTTATAAAAATCTCTCAAAGTGTTGTACAGTACAGAAAAGCACGCAATCATAGAAACATATACATTAGGTACAGTATATTTTCAGCATGTGCTGTCTGCCAGCTTATAACATATACACCTGCATAAGGGAGTGCTAAAGCAGTACATTCAACATGATTTGTTAGGTATGGTATCATAAAACCGCCTGCATCTTCGTGTATTACTCAAATACTCCACTTTGCACAATGGTACTCTAGTTATCTCACCTGTATGACAATACCTAGGCAAAGGTGGTGGAGTGAGAATGAAACAGGGCCACTGAAAAGAAACCATAAACCAAAGCATTAGTAATACTGTCTTTCCACAGATCCTGTCACAACACCCAGATCTCACCTGGGAGTCTAATTTTCTTCTCTTATTTTGTCTTATGTAACTGCTGTCTTCAGTTTCTCCATCTGCTAGCTCTGAGCTGGAAGATCTTCAGCCTATTTTGCACATGAGAACATCTCATTTGCCCCTTCAGCAAGTAGTTTTTGTCCTTCCTGCAGCTCTGCTAACAGGCTCTGAAAAAAGTTATTTTGTCCCAAGAGACTTACTGCACAAAAAAAGAAACAATTCCTAGCACTAGTGAACAGAAGAGTGGATCTCCAAGAGCTTGCACTAACCTGAGTCCAATAGATCTCTGCTCCTAGGCCAAGGCTGAGGAAATACTATCATGCAAAGACTGCTAATAATGGACCCAACCAAATTCAGCATCAATGCCACAATCATCAATGAAACTTCTTTTTGTGTTGTATTTTTTTCCCCTCTCTTTTAATTAAAAAGCTTTGGGCTTTTAAGCATTAAGAACTGGGAAAATTAAAACAAACCCAAATGAAAGTCCTTCACTTCCTTCTGTTGGTGGCTTCACACTCTTACACCACTGCCATGACTTGACAATATCACCATACACTGATTATCAATCTCCTTCCAATCCCCCTTCCAATCTCCTTTCTCACATAAATAAGCCTAGTCTCATTTCCATTGCTTGAATAACATGTTGCCCACCTTCATCATATGGTCATGTTTTTCTTGCCTTAATTGAAGTTTTTTAGACCTTGGAATGTGACCTATTCTACAATATGAATAAATGGCAATTTAAATTTGAAGTAAACACCTCAGTAACAACAACAAAATAATTACTGTGGACACACACTGTGGAACAGTTCTAACCCTCTAAGTTTTACAAGTCCTATTAATCAAAGAAAAATAATCATCATGTTATCACAAAAATTAAGATAATTTCTGTAGTCAAGAAAGGATTTCCTCCTTTTCTGTCACCTGCAACTTCCCTGACTCTTGTGTTCCATAGCAATAGTCACACAGATTGAAAAGCTTTTGTTTTCGCACTTGCACATCTACTGCATTAGATTTATTGGATGCTACATGTTATCATTCTCTTGGGAATTGTCTTTATTAATTGCCCATTAGTAACAATGTATGATGTTGACTAACAGTTTAAATAAAAAAGAACCCAGACAATTACTATTATTTTTTAAAGCTTCTCTTTGAGTCTCATATTTAGGTAGTTCCTTGGGGAGTGTTCTTTAAAGTCTGGCCCATTTTGTTGATAAGAGACTGCTACAATATATGAAGCATTCAGATGAGCAGAAAATGATTTAATGGGACTGTGAACCTGACTAAATTAGGCAGATGCTCCCTTCCTGTCTACTATTGCAGGACATTTTATTTTCTCCCCACAAATTCTGATGAGCAAACAAGAAGGTTCAGGACATGACATTTTTCAGGGTTATGCAGCTGTGTTAAATCTATTAAACAGCAGCTAGGAGACCTATGCTTCACTGTAAACCAATAAATACCATAAAATGAAAAAGAGATTTTTATATCCATTGCTTTTACTTTGAGCTGTGACTTTACAGCTTTTCAGCTTAATGGAGGAAGGTTTTGCTCCAAAGTCATTATTTCTGTCATCTTATGTGCCAAATGTAAATGCTGGATGCTCCATTCCTACTCCAAGCCACCATCATGAACAATTTCACTATTGCTGTAGCTGAAAACCAGGAATGCTTTTAATCTACTACCAGAGTGATGCTGAGTAAACATCACTTGTTGACCCAATATCTTTGGTCATTTGCAGGAAAATGAAGTTTCACCATGTACTGCTTTTGCAGCAAAGCTAGCTCACTGCATTTCTTAATGGCTGTGTTTTCAGAGCGGAGATGTCCCTATTCACCATTTCTAACCCTTCTAGATTTACCTGTAAGATGCGGTATGGCCACATGGTTTACACACATAGTGTAGCTTTTGTCTCTTCATTTGCCAGATTTAGCATGGAAGAGGCTGATGTTCTCTGTGTGGCCCTTGTAGTCCAAGAATAACACATGGCCAGGTGGAGGCTTTACAAAATAACATCCCTGAATAGATCAGGGAACCTTCCACAGAATTATAGAATAATTCAGGCAGGAAGAGACCTCTGGAGGTCACCTAGTCCCTCTGCTCCAAGCAGGGTCAACTTAAAATGTAGATCAGATTTCTCAGGGTGTTCCAATATCCAAATGGGCTGGTCTCTGACAGTACACAGCAGTGACACTTCCCAGAACAATAACCATATATAGCAACTTTCCAGTAAATCAGTTACAGGACAAATAGATTTAATTCCAGTCACTACACTTTCACCTGTGGGTACTTCCATGACAGAGGACAATTTGCTATACATGCATGCTCCCCTCGTACATAAAATAGAGGGCAACCAGGTAAATCACAGAATCACAGAAAGATAGGAGTTGGAAGGGACCTCTGGAGATCATCGAGTTCAAGCCCCCTGCCAACCCAGGATCACCCAGGGAAGACCACACAGTAACAGATCCAGGCAGGTCTTGAAAGTCTCCAGAGAAGGAGACTCCACAGCCTTTCTGGGCAGCCCATTCCAGTGTTCTGTCACTCTCACAGTAAAGAATTTTTTTCCTCATGTGTCACAGTTTAGGGTCAGGGCAGCCCCTTAGACCTATAACAGATGCTGTTAATCCCCCTCCCTCTCCAGAGGGGAAGAGAAAAGGAATAAGGGATAGAAACTTAGCAATTAGAAAAGGAAACTAGAACAGCTTTAATGATAACAACAGTAATAATAATATAGAATATGTACAAATATATACAAAACCAGTATCGAACCCAACCCCTCTGATGGTAATTACATCACCGTCACCGATGCTGTAGCAGGCATCAGGGGGTCCCAGACCGGGCCCCGCAGCAGACAGGAGCTGTGTTCAGGAGCTGGATTCTGGTACTGGATTCAGGAACACACCGACTGGGATCAAAGGCAGAATGGACAGAGTCCTCCTTGGATGCTCCAAGAAAGGAACCGAAAGAGGACCTGAACCAAGCCAAGCAAAGCTGGCGAAGCCATCCAAGAGGGGAGAAGAGCCCAGGAGCCTCCAGAAAGAGGGTGAGCAAGCAAGCAAGCCAGCTAGCAAGCAAAACTAGCAAGCTAACAAAAAGCCCCAAAAAACCTATAGACCCTCCAGATCCCTCTGCTTTATATTGAATATGACATATATGGGTTGGAATATCTCACTGGTCAGTTTGGGGTCACCTGCCCTGTCCGCTTCTCCCTGCAGGTGCGGCCTTTCACTTTCTGCACCCCCCAATGTGGTACACAAGATCCAGCAGTGGCCTTGGTCTGCACACCAATCCTTGGTGGCAACTCTAAACATGGGGTGTTATCACTGCCAGCAGCAGACACTGTCTGTGAAAACACACTACTAACTTCAGACAGTGAAGTTAGTTAGAAGTACTGAACTGAAAAGTAAAATGACTGAACAGAATTAGTTCTGTTCTCACTCAAACCAGGACATCATGTTCAGATGGAATTTCCTGTTCTAATTCTGTGCCCACTGCCCCTTGTCCTGGACACAACTGGAAAGAGTCTGTCTCCATCCTCTTGATAGATGCCCTTTAAGTATTTATAAGCATTGATAAGATCCCCTTTCAGACTTCCCTTCTCCAGTCTAAACAGACCCAGGGGTCCCAGCCTTTCCTCATAAAAGGATGTTCCAGTTCCCTCATCATCTTTGTAGCCCTATGCTGGACTCTCTCCAGTAGTTCCTTGTCTTTATTGAACTGGGAAGCCCAGAACTGGACATAATACCCCAGATGTCACCACATCAGGGCAGAGTAGAGGGGGAGAAGAGCCTCCCTCAACCTGCTGGTCACACTCCTCTTAATGCACCCCAGGATACTATTGGCCTTCTTGGCCACAAAAGCACACTGCTGGCTCATGGTTAACCTGTTGTCCACTGGGACTACCAGGGCCTTCTCCATGGAGCTGCTTTCCAGCAGGTCAATCCTAACCTGTACTGGTTCACTGTGTTATTACTCCATAGGTGCAGGACTCTCCACTTGTCCTTGTTAAAGTTCCCCTCCGCCCAGCTCTCCAGCCTGTGTCTCACTGGATGGCAGCACAGCCTTCCAGTCTGTCAGCCACTCCTCCCAGTTTTGTATCATCAGCAAACTTGTTGAGGGTATACTCTGTGCCTTCGTCCAGGTCATTGCTGAATATGTAGAACAAGACTGGACCCAGTACTGATCCCTGGGGAACACCATGAACTATAGGCCTCCAACTAGACTTTGTGCCACTGATCACAACACTGCAAGATCTGTTGTTCAGATAGTTCTCAATCTACTTCACTGTTCACTTACCCAAAACACAGTTCCTGAGCTTACCTATGAGGATGTTATGGGAGATAGTATCAAAAGCCTTGCTGAAGTTGAGGTAGACAACATCTACTGCTCTTCCCTCAGACAGCCAGCAAGTCTGCTATTGTAGAAGGCTATCACATTGGTCAAGCATGACTTCCCTTTGGTGAATCGATGTTGATCACACTTGCTAATGTTCTTTTCCTTCACATGCTTAGAGATGACCTTCAGAATGAGCCATTTTCAAGTGAGGCTGACTGGCCTGTAATTTCCTGGGTCCTCCTTCTTGCCCTTTTTGAAGACTGGAGTGTCATTGTCTTTCCTCCAGTCCTCAGGCACCTCTCCTGTTCTCCGTGACTTTTTGAAGATAATGGAAAGTGGCTTAGAAATAATATCTACTAGCTTCCTCAGTACTCGTCGCTACATCCCATAAGGGCCCTTGGATTTGTGGGTGTCCAGGTTGCCTAAATGATCTCTAACCTGATCTTCCTCAACCAAGGTAAAGTCTGCCTTTCTCCAGACTTTCCCTGCTACCTCCAGGGACTGGGATGCCCAAGGACCTGTCTTAGTGGTAAAGACTGAAGCAAAGAAGGCATTCAGTAACTTTGCCTTCTCTGTGTCCTCTGTCACCAAGGCACCCACTTCTTTCATCAGTGGGCCCAGATTTTCCCTATCTTCCTTTTGCTACTGATGTACATGAAGAAGCCCTTGTTGTCTTTGACATCCCTTGCCAGATTTAATTCCAAGAGGACCTTATTCTTCCTTGTTACATCCCTGCATTCTCTGAGAATGTTGATATATACCCTCCAAGTGACCTGTCCATTTTTCTACATTCTATAAACTTCCTCCTTCCATCTGAATTTTTCCAGAAGGTCCTTGCTCACATTACAGGTCTCCTGCCTCCTTTGCCTCGTTTCTTACTCATGGGGATGCACCAATCTTGAGCTTAAAGGAATTGCTGATTGAATATTAACTAGCTTTCATGGGTCCCCCTACCTTCTAGTGCCTTAACCCATGGGATTCCTTCAAGTAGGTCTTTGAAGAGGCCAACGTTAGCTGTCCTGAAGTACAGGGTTGCAATCCTACTTATTGCCCTACTTCTTCCATGCAGGATCCTGAACTTCACCATGTCATGGTCATTACAGCCAAGGCTGCCCCAAGGAACTTCTTGGACTGTGTATGTCTCGCTGTGTTGCCCTTTCAGTGAATAGCAGGGTGGTTGAAGTCCCCCAAGAAAAACAGAGCCTGTGACCATGAGGCAACTTTCAGCTGACTGTAGAAGGCCTCATTAGCTTCCTCTCCTTGATCAGGTGGCCTGTAACAAACACCCACAACAGTGTCACCCATATTAGACTGACCCTTAATTCTTACCTATACACTCCAGACTCATTCTTCACCCCTGACTAGGCAAAGCTCAATACATTCCAGTTGCCTTCTCACATAAAAAACAACTCCACCACCTTGCCTTGCTGACCTCTTCTCTAAAAAGTATGTAGCATTCCAGCACAACATTCCAGTCATGTGAGCTATCCCACCACATCTCTCTAACTGCAATGAGATCATGGCCCTGTGAGCGCACCCAGATCTCTAGTTCTTCCTGTTTATTCCCCATGCTGTCTGAGTTGGTGTTCAGGTCTTTTAGAGATGTAATTGAGCATTCTGGTTTCCCTGGTGGAGTGCAAGATGAACCACCATAGTCATACACACCCTTGAGCTGTCTGACCTTTTGGCTCTCACCTTGCAAGGCAGCTAAGGAGCATTTTTCACTGCTCTGGTTAACCTGGCTTGTTCCACGGTTGGATAGGATGATGTGAGCTCTGCTGTTTTGGACCCCACCCCCTGAGTCCTTTAGTTTAAAGCCCACCTCATCAAGTTGGCCAGCCTACTGCCAAAGAAGAAAACCTAGAAGGCTTCCACAACCATGCAGCATTTCCAGTCACGTTCTTATAGAACACAATTCAAAGAGCTCTGAATCTAAGCACCTTTTAGATTAGATAAGAAATGGGAAAAGATGCAGAAAAGAAAAATATTAAATAATCACAGTGATAGGAGAAGGTGATATAAAGGAGTTTCAAAGGAAAATCTTTTTCTCACAAAGTCATGCTCTCTTTTGGTGGATGGGCTGGGGATTTTTCTATTATTGCTGTTGGACAGGAGAGGGAGAGATTTTGCATTTGCCAAACAGAAGGGAAAATAAAAAATCATTGATTTGATTTTCAAGTTGCCAGCACTGCAGATTGCAAAGATTTGTCCTTTAGTTCTGAACAGAAGAGTTCACTGGAGAAAAAAAAAAAAAAAAAAAAGAGAAAATGGTTTGTTTTTTTGTGCCAGTGTTTTGTATAAACTGTATAAATAGTTGTTTATTTGTGA
>JANHGN010022628.1:0-21040 GCA_024605025.1 Megaceryle maxima | reverse complement strand
GACATCTGCACCTGAGTATTTTGCACATCAAATAAGTAAAGATCTGGTAGAAATCACTCTGTGATCATGCAATTAGAAACTGCCACATAATCTGAAATGAAAGGGGTATCAAATTCTGTTTGCATGAGAATTTAGTTGTAATTTCTTATCTTTGTGTACTTGAGTTTGCAACCACAATGCCGTGATATTAATATTGTTTTTGGGTGCATGCCTTGTTATTACAAGAGAAGAATGGAGTGAAATGAAAGGCAGTTAATGCAGGGTCAGGCCTGATAATTTCTTTGTACAGCCCAAAGCTAGCTCACCGAACCTGGACAGCCATTCTCAGGAGACCAAACTGCTTTGCTCCAATCTTTTAAAAAGTGCTGCTGAGTGTTAATTGTTTTATGGAAATGTCAGCTGAGATGAAGGAAACATTTCAGGGCAAGCAACACACCAGGCAGCAAGCGCAAGATAGGTTATTTCAGCTGGAGCGACTTGGCTTCTTCATCACCATGACTCATCTATTTTTAATAGATATATAAATTAAACATCATGTAGAGGCCTCTTATTTGCCATAGGCTAAATAATGTGGGTTATTTTCAGGTACAATTATTAGCAAATTCAATGCATACTTTATGTGACAAAGGACTAAAAAATTTAGCTACATGAATTTTCCATTTGGCTTAAAAAGCCAAGGAGTCATTAGCATGGGAAAATTCATTACCTCCTAAGTCTCCATTTATACATCTTTTAGGTTTGAGTTTCAATGTCATGTGTACAGCATGAAGAGTAGAAAATGTGAAGAGCCAGAGACCGAAAAAATTCTGAAACAATTACCTGCAACAAATACCTCAGAACAAGCCAAAGAGAAAGGGAAACATTTTTATTATCAGAAAATCTTTTCCCATTTATGAATGCATTCTCATATCAGGAAATGACTTTCTGAAAGTAAATTTCCTCACCAGGCTATCAAGTTTTTCCCGATCTCCTTTTCCAAAAGAAAAATGTTTCAGCATAGAGCAGAGAATACATTTGTTCTTGTTGCACTGTTCGACAGAGGCTGTCTAAGAAAGAGAAGCAGCTGAGGCAATTGTGACTTCTTTACTGGAGTCTTATTTTGCAAAATTAAAGGTGGAATAGCATAACTATTCATCAAAAGCAGTAAATAAATTGAAAGATCTGTAAAACCTCTCAGTGCTATGCAGCCTTTCAAAATACTGCTGTTATGTCTGAACGCTGGTGTGACATTGTTCAAATGCAATTCCATTTGTTACAGTTGAACAAATTCATTGTCCCACAGTTAAAACTATCGTATTTCTGCTGGGATTTTTTTTCTTTTTCTAAAAATTAAGGTATAGTAAGAATGACCATATCAAAGTGATATTCCATATAGGCAAAGATCAGTCAAGAAAATAATTGTCTTGTTTCTGGTATCTTTTACCATACTAAAAAAATTACCTGTTAAAGGACTGGATTTCCTCCTGTATTTTAAAATAAGTATCAGCAAGATATTGTTCATTAAGACCAAAGTAATACCTGTTTTGGAAACTACTACAAATTCCAGTTAAAAAAAAAAAAAGACTGGAAAAACGGACACAACAAAAGTACAAAATTAAAATCAGAGATATGAGTTTTAGAGTGAATATTGGCCATGAAAATAGCCTGAAGCCAAATAGGATGAAAGTTATTTTACATTAGTCCTCTTACCCACTTCCTTTGAACACAGATATGTAATTCTTCTCCCCTTCCCAAGGTTTGAAGTCAATACATGTTTTCAGTCGATACTGTTCAAATGCTTTGAGGATGAGTCCCTTGGCATTCATTTCTGCAAAGCAAACAGTCCGTGCTGAGCCAATAGGTTTGTACTATTACCCATGTGGAGCAAGTCCCTAAGGCTTTTTTCTGGATTAAGACCTGAAAAACATAAATTAGGCTGTTGTGACATAATATCTTCTTTTGTTTCCATGTAATTTTTCTTTGGTATGTATGCATGAAATATAATGAGCATCCAAAATGTGGTAGGGAACGTTTCTTAATTTTGTAAATCTTTCATTTACTTTGCTGGTGTTTTATGTGGGCAAGTATGAATTAAATAGGGAACAAACATCAGATTTTACCTCATGCAGGCTACAGATCTCACAGAATCTCTCTGGGACTTGAACTGCTAACATCATATCTGAGCTATCTCCTCTAAGTAATTTGCATGGTTTCAATCCAGTTTAGATCTGAATCTAAACTGGGAGTGGCTACTTTTGTCTTTTCCTGTCACGTACCAGAAAGATGACCTTATTTTGGGTAGTGAGGGCACAATCTCTCTGTGTGGTAAGAACTCAAGCTCCCTGTCTCGCCATTCTCCTCTGCTGTGCAGAGCCACAAACGGGTGGATTCAATGGGATGGGGACAACCTATGATGTGTCCCTGGCCCTCATTAGGGGACTCAGCAAGGTGCCATTGCAAACTGCTGTGTCTGCCAAAATGCCAGTTTGCCACCAGCACTACAGATGATGTAAAGGGCCAGGTAAGATTCCTGGCTTTGACAAGATCTTCAGTGGTCTGTTCTTTCTTCAGGTTAGCAGAGTTTCATCCCTCAGACACATGCTTTTCAAACCAAATCAGTTTGCTGAGCCAGAGCAATGGCACGGTAAGAACCATACTAGAAAGGAGATGAGAGGCAGCACCAACACCAAGGTGATAGACCCTGCCTGTGCCCACCCAGGCCCAATCCTGTGGTGGGAAAAGGCTGCTCTAGTCTCACAAGAGGAAAGGATGCCACAGTATCTTTATCAATCTGTATTTAACATTTCAGTCAACATGACATACAGACATTGTCACGGGCAAATACCGTACCCAGGCTATCATCAAGGACATAGGGGATAACGTGGGGCCACCGATAGTTGTCACCAATGATGGAGTTTCTTTCCAGCACCTGACAAAGAAAATAAGTATGAAGTCCTCAGTAAAAAGTCATTGATCAGGGACTGCAATAGTGCTAAAGCAAAGCATGTCTCCTACAAGTCCATGTGAGACATATAAGGAATCATAAGAGCTCAAAAATTTTGTAAGACTTGGGTCTTCATTCACTTCTACCAGTGTCTCCAACTTCTGCAGCATTTTCTCCCCAGAAATTACCTGAGATTTTGGCACCTGTGTGAGGAGATGTTCAACTCCCGTGGGAAGCATTGCTATCTGAAGTCCTGCAAACTGTACAGAGTTTAATCATTTTGTAATTTTCCATAAAGTAAGTGTTAGTTCCTGTACCCTCAGCAAGTGCTGTCCTTGCTTCCACTGATACACTCAGGCCAAAACAGTTCACCAAAAGGAAGTGTAAAATACTATTGACTTTCAGGGCTACAAGACACTTTGGGGGTTTCTAGCAGGTATTTTAGAGATGTAACTTGCTATGTAAATTCTTTTTTAATATATCAGCTAGGAATACTGGACAGATGCTTTAAGTTGTGCTGTTACAGATCTAATTTTTCCATTGATTTTAGTGAATCTACTTACATGATGTAGCACTGGTCTCTAAATTTAATTGGCTCATAATAAATATTGTACAGATAAATGAAAAAAACTTTTATATAAACCTGTTTTGATGGAGACTAGTGCTGCTGAATCTCTTAAAATTTCAAACATAAAAAACACAGTTAAAGAAACAAAAAGTTAAAAATATTGGTCCAACATCTAAACCCAACCTTATTCTGGATAATGTTTCTGCAAATGCACACAACTCCTTCACTGTCTATGACATTTTGTAGAAAAACATGCCCAAACACTTTCAGGTTATTGTTACTTAAATAGCATTTGTTATTGGAGCAGGATGCATCAATCATTTCTACGTCAGTGATACTTTGCATTGCATAACTCACTGATACATTTCTGGTTTTATATTTTATATGTGAACTCACCCCGTCAAGTTTGATGTCTCCCTCAAAAAGGTCTAGTCCTAAAGCTAAAGGGAAGAGGAGATTAACAGTCAATTATTTTATTGATCTGTGGCTGCTGTAATGAAAATCACAAAAAAAAAATAAAATTAACAAGAAACTGAATATTAACAAACCTTCATTGATGTCAAAGATGTCTTGATCGATTCCTCCATCTACGTCTATTTCTGAAAAAATAAGAAGACAAGTGGCAGAGGACATTTAGCCCTTGCAGTTATCTTTATGAAGTGTGAAAATTAATGCAATAACAATAATTATAAATCTGTGTCTGTCCTAGCAATGTTTATGAGCAGCTGGTTTTGTTGACTGCCTCCCGTGCATACAAATAGATCTCTAAACAGAACTCACCAGTTGTCTCTGGAGCAGGCTGGGAAGGGAGAAGAAAAAAAAAAAAAAAGATATTATTAGAAAGGCACATCATGAAATGCAGCTCACGTTACCCTCTCAACAGTATTAGGGATGCGAGTTAAGCTCAACTGACAGCACTTAGTGCATGGCTTTGTATTGGATTGACTGGACCCACTGCCTCCTCATTTGACTGGAAGTGTTTATTTGCTTATGTGTCAGCTTTGTGTCCTCCCTGCCACTTCAGCCTGCCCAACAAGCAACTCGCTCACTACTGCTTCTATGAAGTTTTCACAACCATTTTTCTCTCTCAACTCAGGCAGTGCTGGATGGTCCTTCACAAATGGGAAGAAAAGAGCCTATTATTTCTCTGAAATCAAGTATTGCTACCAGCCAGGAGCTGTGCAGAACCTGTGGAAGTTATGTTTAAATTTCCATCATAAAGCTGAAGACAGGGGAGTAGAATAAGTGGTCTGGCATCATGCAGCAAGTCTTTGAAGGACTTGGTACAGAGTCCAGCTCACCTTCCACCCCAGTTCGGTGCCTCAGCTGGACTCCATTTACCTAAACAAAACCAGCTCAAAGACTCTTTCTGCAATGTGTAAAATCCACAGACCGTAATGAGATATATGTAGCAAACTTTTCCTTGCCATAACATGCCTACTGAATATCATCTGTATTCTTTTACTGGACTAGACACTTCATCTTGGGCAGGCTTGGACATACTTAAGATTGTGCTATGCAATTATTTCTCACTCGATGAGTAAAACCATGAACATCCTTTCTAAGCAGCTGCTGATGGGTTGGTTTTCCTGTTTCTCATCAGAAGTCTTATATGTTTGAAAAGAAGTTCACAAACTGAAGCTAAAAAACACTCCTAAATTCTAACCTCTTAAAATATAGGTTACAGATGTAGCAAATGGTAAAATGTAACAGCAACTCTGCAAAGCAGGGTGGGATGTTTAGTTTTATTTACTATAGTCCACCTTCAGCTGTTTTTTCTTTCTATATATAAAAAATTTCTTGTGTTTCCTACATGCAGTTTTGCATGGAGGACTTATTTTCCCAGTGTGAAGCATCTGCAACCTCCATTAGAAATAATGAACAGTACAAGACCAGAATGTTGAAAAAATCATGAAAATCAAGTCCATGCAGTCCACAAGAATATAAATTATGGCAATTTGTACTGTCTGTATGATGGATAATAGCATGGCCAGAATATTAAAGAGAGGTTCAAGCGCACATGTTCTTCTAGACTTGACTTTTGGCACATAATGATGGGAACGATTTTGAGGGTAAACAACTATGGGGCCTAAAGCTGAAGGCATTCATAGAAAAACTTTAATCCAAACCAGAAAAAACAAAACAAAACAAAGCAAATCAAAAAACTTAAAGTAAATTTCTTCATTTGAAAAGGGTTCAAAAAATAAGCTTTGGAATTATCAAATGCCCTGATTTAGCTTTATAATGAAAGAATAATTTTCGGTCTGTAGTAACTGATTTATGAAAACTTCAGCAAATGGAAGAAAAAAATAAAATCCTGTAAACACAAAAGCCTGAAATCTTATGTTATAATTTGGATTTACTTGAATTAAAATTAATTCAAACTTTTTCTTCAATATTTTTTTTTCAGATTTTGATCATTTATTCTGATTGCCTAAGAAGGGAAAATAATTTTTTGCCTAACAGAGTAGAGGCTATAATTTATAGGTTTAAGAGAGATAATGCCTAATTGGCATGAGCTGGCATAATCAAATGCTTAATATCTAAATGTTATACAAACAGGCAAGGTTTATAATCAACTTCTGCTTCCTAATTTTCTTAATGAAAACTACCACCCATGTAAGTCCTTGCCGAGTCTAAAGGCAGGATTTTGACCTTGAAGTGTCAGCTAGAAAAAACATTGAGTAGAATCTGTTTCCTGACCCAATTTCTCCTGAAGCAGCCTTGTTTCAGTACTTCACAGTTTCAGGTTGTTTCAAGATTTGGTAGATTTTAAGACACTCACTTAAAGGCCCAGTGTCATAGTAGGAAAGATACCTTGTCCATTGAAAAACTGTTTCCATACTTGGGCAGATGTAAATGCAAAAGGATTGATTTTGATCTCACATTTCACTGAGTTGACTGGTATTATTCAGTTTACGTTGATACATGAGAAATAAGGAGTTAAAAAAAAAAAAAAAAAAAATTCAAACATATAACTGGATACAGATACAGTTTAATAAAACAAAATAGCTTCTCCAGGCAAATCATCCATAAATCTGCAGAATATAAGAGGACATTGACATTTTACTGCACATATATCCCCTCATTACATTTTGTTATTACTGGCTATGGATAAGATAGTATCCAGTCCATGCATTCAAGTTTTGAAATCAAAGTGCAGCTTGTAAAACAAGCTGAAAGTACACGGGCAAATTGTGCAACACAGGTTTTGAAGACTTCATTTGCTTTTAAACTCCCACTCTCACACATTGAAGAAAAAAATGACAATATTAAAAATTAAAATCACGCTATCATCTTTTCTGTTAAACATTGTTGATGAAGGAAAAGAATCATATCTCTATATTTTGGATCCTCTTATAACCACTACTGCAGAGTGAAATGTTTGTACGGTTTCAAGTGCTATAAGCTGCAATACACCCATATTGTCTAATCAGAACATATGACTGTGCTACAGGTAACTGGATAGCTCATGGAAAAGCTCCTCTATCAGCAGCAAAAACTCACAGACTGAAACCAACATAGCCAAGTTCAGCAGCACTTTTGGTGCATGAACCAAAACAGGAGCCCATGGCTGCAGAATACTGAATTCAACAGTCAGCTGAAATCCAGACCAGCTCTCAACACCTGAAACCGCCACTAAATGTTTTGTGCTGTAGGAATCTCTCTCATCACTCCTTTCCACTTCCTTCTCCACAAAATTAGGTCTCTACTCCTGTGAATCTTAACAGCAAAATACTCTGCTTCAAAAGGAATATCTCTATGTATGAGTATTACTCATTTAAGTAGCAATGGCTATCATCTCAATACCAGCCTGACTACTGAGACCCATATGATGCATTTCTAGTCTCTGAATGTTCTCTAGGTAACAGAGCCACACTTCACAGTCACATACAGAGGAAGGTTCGGTGACCTGCAGTGTACCAAAGAGGAACCGAATGGAGCCTAAGCAATGATACTTTTAAATCTATGTGCACAAAAAAATTCTGAACATTTATTATGTTCGTCCCTAACTTTGCAGACAACATGGTTTACGTCAATTAAGTTACATTAAAGGTTGGCCAAACAATGGCTTGTGAGCACATTTTACTGGCAAGTAATTCAAGCGCATCTTGAACAGGCAGGAAACATCACACCTATTTTAGTCATGTAAACACTAGGTACGTAGACTCACTCAATAATCACTGGAGAAACAATTGAGTAATTGCATACATAATCCATCTATCCCTAAAATAGGCATGGCACCGTCATGATGCCCTGGCATGTCCAGAAGGTGATCCACCTCACCTAGCTTGGACAGCTATTCAAGTATGTGATAGATCATCTGATGAAAATTTCCCTGCCTCACCATGGAGTATAACCAACCAGTTTATATGAGACACCCTAACTTATCAGTGTTTCCTCCAGACTATATGTAATTTTTAATACTGACATCCAGAAATATGAAAGAAGGTCTGCATCACCTACTACATATTTTACCAAAGCCTGTAAAGGAATCTAAACAAGGCTGAGACTTTATAGTTTCCAAGAGATCGGGAATAGAGGGACAGGGAGTTGTGATGGGCACCAGAAATACAGGGAAGCGTGGGGCTGGGGTAGTGGTGGATAAAGGAGGACTATGGGAAAGTTGGGGACATGAGGTTGAGTTCTTGACTTAGGGAGATGTATGAGCATGTGCTAGTGGAGAGGAAGAGGATATGACTGTCAGAGTGAGATATTGAAGCTAGATTCACAGAATCAGACAATTAACTTCCATAACTTTAAACAGATAACACTATTCCACTTAAGTAATGTCACAATAAATACCTTATTCTGTAGGTTACCCTGAAGCTATGAACAGCTGAAAAGATCTTTCAACTGGGTTGAAGGAACAGAGAATAGTCACTTCCAAGTATATTCAGTAGCTAAAAAGGCATCAGTTTCAATATATTTGATATTGTGCAATAAGAAAAAAAATAATCTTTCCATTCAAATATGAAGTAGCAAAATAAATTTTAATACTTAGCTTGGTACTAACCCCAGACTTGCTATTCTAGTCATGGTACTTTGAATACTAGTGGACATTTTGCTTAGATGGGAAATGCAAGAATCTCTTCCCATGTATATCCAGGCCTATTAAAAACAGCAGCACCAAGACCCTGAGGAAACAACAACCTTTCTTTCTCTTCCAGCCAGATGACAATAGAATTCTTCTTTTGCAAAACCCATATACTTAAGTCTCTTCCTCTCAAACTCATCTTACATTGCATTACTTATTTGATCATCTAAAGAATAAGCATTCTTTGTTTTCTTACCTGACTCCAGACCACCTGAAGAAGAAGCCAAGTTAGAAGCACAGACACAGACAACCAGCCCATGTTGTTCTCCAGTCAGTATTTGCGTGGACAGAAATTCAGATCAACTTGGTATTTAAGACAGTAAATAATCATAAATCAAAACCTTTGTCCTTTTATCAGCTATTAACTTACCTACCTTTTTCTCATCCAGTCAGTGAAGTCCATCTTTACTGTAATACAACAACAGATAATTTAACTATTTGTAAGCATTGCTGTGAGAAAAAATATTGAACACAAATTGACATACAGGATGAAATGGACACAAGACATTGGAAATACAGAGGAAATGGACACACTGAAATACGTGAAATTCCATTTAAATGTAAGAAAACTTCTTTTATTCTAAGGATTTTTAGGCACTGGAACAAGTTGCCCAGAGTAGTTGTGGAGCCTCCATCCTTGGAGGCAGTCAAAACCCAACCAGACACAGTCCCAAATGACCTACTGCAGATGACTTTTGCTGTGAGCACGGGCATCAGACTAGACGAGCTCCAGCACTGCCTTCCCACCTCAGCCATCCTGTGACTCAGTGAATAAAGTTGGAACTAAAACCTTTTGAACAATTGAAAGCTAGCAAGAATGTTGGCAGGCAAGGCAATAATATAGCAATATATACATATTTTTTGACAGAAAGTGAAAATGAAAAATGTGTGGACATAAAAAAAATCTGTTAGCAACATAATTTCAGTAGCTTGCTTTTAGAAAATGCAATGTAATTTCTGGTTTTGATATATGTGAAACACTGTGTTTGTCACTAACTCAAATAATGGCATTCCTCTGGGTTATTTAAAAATACCATACAAAATATATATTAAATGTCAGTAGCATTGTATTATCACCACCATCTGTGACTCTATAGAGTTTTAGTTTCTTCCAAATTCAGTCATCTCTTCTGCTGCCAGAGAGTGCTGAAATTGCCATAGTTTCTTCTTCCATTTGAACTGAAGGTCTCACGGTAATTGCATGATCAGACTTGGCCAACATTTCACTTTCCCAGACCAACTACCTGCATAGACCATCATTAAAACTACAAATGGCATTTAGATTTTGTACTGTAAATAGAGACTCCCAAATTATTGTAGCAAAATTAATAACATTTTTCATTATTTCAGGTATCAGAGCTGATAAGAAAGAGTAGGATGATCCTAAGTAATGAGGACGCCTGAGCAATTTCTAGCCAGAACAGATCCACACATTGAAATATTTGGTGCTAGGAACCTGGTGTCTATGCTGTGCACATCTCAAAGGGGTTTACTTCAGGCAGGCTCTGATTTGATCCCAAGGTCTGGACAGCAGTGTTGGCAACTGGACTGTATTAGGCAGGGATCTGAAAAAAATACTTTGGTTTAGTTTCAAACCAAAGGAATTCAGTTTGGACACGCCAAAACTGCTCTGTGGTGTGAGTATCACAGATACAACCATCCCACAAATGGGAATGATGATGATGATACTTACTGAAAAAATACACTCCAGATCAAAACTAAAAGACTAGTGCAGCTGCACTCGTTATTCTTTGATTATAGCACCTCACAAGTGAGTTCCTGACGTGGTGGAATGTGATGAACTCAAAAGAAAGAGCACGGTTTTTGGTATTAGTACTTGGTGTTGGAAGAAAGCCTAAAAGCCTGGTTTTTTACTTCTTTGGTTGCTTTTACATGCAAATAACCAAGACAATCTGCTCTCTGTTCCCACATCCCCACTTCCATGATGTATCAACCAACACTGAGACCTCACACTGACCTCTTCACAACAGGAGATAGGAGGATGATTGTCCTGTCACAAAGAAAGGCTGTATGACCCTCTGTGTCATGACCATCACTACTCTCAGGACCGGCTAAGAAGTGAGTTAAGTGAGCTAAGAAAACAGCTGAAGGTGTTGGAACTGGCAGGCAGTGACACCAAACAGAGAAGGCACTGAAGTTATATGCTAACCTGCATTGTAAATTACAACCCCTGTATATGTTTTTCCTCCGTTTCACACTACTTTTGAATGAGCTCATCTCAGAATTTTGAGACCTCAAGCAGCCATCTGGCATAACAAAACAAGGCACAATGGAAAAATAAACAGTATACGAACAGCAGAATGTCAGGACTTATAAGATGGAAGTTCTTGGCATAAATTTCAGTGTAACCCATGAAGTAGCTGAATGTTGTTTCAATATATGCGGAGGAAAAAGTAAGAAATAGATAGGCAGTCTTAAGGAAAAGGTGGGTTTTTTTTTTTTCCAATCTGATCATGGAAGATGTTTCCTACAGACCTTATCTACTTTTGGGACCACGTTCTCTACAATGACAAACATCTTGCTTTATCACTGACTTCCCATCTCTGTTCAGGCAATATACCCACCCCTTATTTTCCTTAAAGGTTTTCCTACGCAACTCCATGTTTTTTTTCTTTGAAGATGAAAAGCACTATTGCCATATCATACTTCTAAGACTGAGGCCCACAGTAAGAAATAACTGAGTGTTACTGGAATGAATTAATAAGGAATAGTGCAACCTTTCTGACTAGCTGGCGTGCATTTTCAGATATACAAATAGAATGGCGGTCTTAGACTATGTCTTTATTCTACAGTTACCAGGGCATATAACAGCCAAAAGTAATGCACATCCTTTCTTGACATGGTCAGGGACAGGTAGAGTCCACCAGTGTCCTGACCATAATGTCTGTATTTGAGAAGAAAAAACATTAAACGCAAAGCAGAAGGAGCAGGTCTTTAGCTGGGTGACGGCTTTTTCCTTTCTTGCAATTCTTTGTTTCACAACATTTATGGGTGCTAAGCTATCTAATTGGCCCTGAGTAACTATAAGAGACACCTGCAAAATCTGAGCTTTTGCCAATCTATTACATTTCTTTCCCCATGGACTCATGGGCTCCCATGCTGCTGGTAGATGCAGTGAAAAGGAAAGACATCGGAACTCGACGTAGAACTTGCTGCAGATCTATTGCAGTGACCACCTGTATCTCCTGCTGAGCCCACCACGGAGCAGACTGTGTGTTCCCTTGGACAGGCACCGTCTCTCTGTGCCTGCCCAATAGCACACTTGCCCGTGGGTGCTACTGCAGCACAGGTAATAGCAATACTGCAGCACTCACCCCCCCCTTGCTACGGAACAAGGAACCTCCATCAGGCATCGTCCAGTACAGATGGGAAGCAACACCTGCTTTAGTCTTCTTCATAAAGCTGCATCTGTGAATAACAATCCAGGAAGAGACAGTAATGGGGGCAGAGAGATTCGAAAAAACAAGTGAAGTACAAGAGAGCAAGAACGCTCTATTTAAAAGCCAAAGAAACTTAATTTCAGAACACAATATCAGACAGCTACAGAGAACCACACAAACAGTTAAAAATAGCTCTGTACAGACATTTCTTAGCATTTTTGGTAGGTAGTTTCCTATTTGAATGGTTTTGTTGATCTGCATTTCAGCACAGACGCTTTGATAATGTGCTCACGTACTGCCCAGTGAACAACTGTGGTTCATGGGTGCTTGTTGACATTTGGGTGGAACCTGAACCTGACTGATCATGAGTTTCAGTGTCAACTGCAAGTGATAGAAATTCATTCAATCATCTTGAAATGTGCTGGCTTGTAGAGCTTTATGCAGCTCACTCAGCAGCTCTTATAGACCGAATGTTAAAGAGTAGGAGGATATTCAAATGGTGGATTATTCCCAGCATATTGTTCCTTGCCCTGTCTCAAGCTTCCTGTGTTATCTTGCACAAATTATTTTCACTTTTTCAGTTAATCTCCCAAATGGGGATAACGCTGCAATCTCCTTGGGTGATGAGGCAAAAGCCACTAATGAAGATAAGGGTTGTCAGATAAACCTTCATAGGTAAGAGATCCTCACACAAATCCAAAATGTTTTGAACACAGAGGTGCTACAAGTTAGGAAACTCCAACTCCCAGCAGGAGTCATATGGAATATAATGTAAAGAAGCAAAAATTACAACAGATATCAAATACATTCATTCCATCCTCTTGCAGAGGAGCAGACAAGACACATCTGCTTTGATTAGGACCTACCAAGAAAATGAAGCAGACCTTCAGTTTCCTCCCCTTGCTTAGCTACGAGTACATTGAACAGCGAGGTGAAAAGGCAAACAGCAGAGGTTTGGGTGTGAAACGTCGCACCCCTTTCTGCCACTGCCACTTCAGGCACGTACTTCAACCATTATCTTCTGCGTGAGAAAACAACCTTCTGTAAATTAACAATGACTCCTGCAGGATTACACCTCTCTCCCTTTCACGGGATTCAGGATCAGGGCTGACATGTTTTTACACAAACGTATTTTATGGTAACTCTGAATCAGATCACTGCGTGAAACAAACCGCAACTGGTGTGTGGCTACCAAAGAGACTGGAGCTGGCCACTAAGTAGCACACTCCAGGGATACTTTGTTCTTTCTCAGATGATGGAACACGAGCCTTAGCTGGGAGAATCTCTCTTCATTCCAAAGGCCAAACTATTATAAAATACCCAAAGTATTGCGTGTGCTGCCAGGGAACAAGACCTAAGTGATGCGAAGGGGTATCAAAGTGCATACCTGTACCGGGCACCTGGAGGAGCTCATCCCCTCAGCAGACGGCAACAGCGAGGTCGTTGATGCGTGTGAGGTTTCAGAAAGCAAGAAATCAAACCCCAGCAACAGCCCATTGCTCGGAATCACGGCATGCAGCAGTCCTCAGATGCCCCCGTGTGACTCCCGCCTGCACTGCAGCGCTTTCGTTTGAAGGCGACCTGGAAAGAACGCGTTTGGGGAAGGAAAGGGCTTGCAAGGAAATGAGAGTTTCCATGAACACGTATTTTAGGTTTACGCTTGAATTGGGGAGCACGCAGTTCTTCCCAGAGTGGGGTCCTGGGGGAACGTAGCTCCCTTGCCACAGATGACAAGGCACACAAGTAAACCTCAGGCTTTAAAGTAAATTAGAAATATTCTTTCTGTAGGTTGGAATGACCCCAGTCAGTCTCTTAACCCCTAAAATATATAAAAGATTGATTACATTTTATGAAACATCTGCCTAGAAATCCCATATCGAAATGTCTCAGAGCACAACTACTTACTAAATTAGCATCCTGAAATATTACACTTTGAGACAACCAAAAAAATCCAGTGCCCTCTTGTGGTTTGAATTACAAAAGAAGTTTCCACAAAAGAAACTGCCGAAGTCTGGAGAGCCTCACAACTTGAGGCAAAACATAAATCACACTTTCTGTGACACTAGTGCCACAGCATTTACCTTGGAGGAAATAAACCTCCATTCTCCTACTGTCTTCTGTCCACGCCTGCAGTAATAGAGAGCCTAATGCAAGGCTTTCTGGAAAATAAATAAATGAATAAAATAATAAGGTGCCCATTGCCATTACAGAACTGCATGGTTTTGATTTAAACCACCATCCTAATCTCTCCAATCCAAAAAAAAAAAAAAAAAAAAAACCAAAAAACCAAACCTCTTCCCTATAGAAAACAAAGTAAACACTTTCAAAAGCATTTAAAAGCAATAAAATCTGACTGGTAAGAGTTTCAGATTCTTTCAAACAGCAAAAGTGTTCTGAGAAATATAAACTCCTCCAGCCATAGAAGTAAATGTGGCAAGCAAACACTCTGGCAATGACTGATGCTAAATTAAGATACTAAATTTCTCAGTTACTGTACATACCTCTGAAGCCCCCATCAGCCCCACGATATCGAGAGCACAGACAGAGGAGCTTGTAAAACATCCACAATTTGAAACAATACTTCATAGCAAAGAAATAAAATCTGAAAGGGGAGTGGGAGGTAAATGGTGTAAATTTACGAGCACTGCTGTAGGGAAATACATATGGAGGAAAACAGGTAGTGAGGCACTGGAACAGATTGCCCAGAGAAGTTGTGGATACCCCAACTTTGGATGTGCTCAAGACCAGATTGGATGGGGCTCTAAGCAACCTGGTCTAGCGGGAGGTGTCCCTGCCCATGGCAGGGGTTGGAAGGAGAGGATCTTTAAGGTCCCTTCCAACTCAAGCCATTCTATGATTCTATGGAAAGAGAAACAGAAACACAAGAGGAAAGAATGTAAAATAAGAGTGAGGAGCACTTTCCTCAGTGACTAAGTGCTCTCATAAGCTTAAGCAAGTTCATAAAACCAGTATTCTGTCACTAAGCCCCAGGAAATGACCTGCAGCTTCACGGAGCTGAGGAATCCATCCTAAACATATACAGAGGATTTAAGGCAAAAGCTTTAAAATGGAATTAGATGCTTTCCACACAATGCATTTGGCAGTGATGACTTTTTTTTTTTTTTTTTTTTTTTTCCTTCATTTCCTCACAGCCTGGGGAGTGATGGAGCAATAAACATAAATTTTACTTTCCTAGCTCCTTGCTGATCATCTCCCCAGAAACAGACATACATGAATGGGGTGAAGTTAGAACAAGGCTGGTTAGGGCTGGAAAATGAAGTTGGTCCTTCCCAAAGCAGACCTACAGTCTGAGGAGAGTAAGAAACAGTACAGACCTGCTTTTTTTTTTTTTTTTAGCCATAAGAGAAAAATAAAATCCACACTTTGACCCTAATAACAGTCTGGTAATTCACTCAGAAATAGCAATTTTAACATTACTGAAAAAGCCTTCTCATAGTAGAGGCCCCGAATTTTGTCTCCTACATGTTTTCAAACATAACCAAAAGAGGACACAGAAGAGCCTGGTATCTAGAGCAAGTTCCAACACAAGCTATATGGAGAAGCCTATAGAGCATTTATGCCCTTTTGTTGCTCCTTTCTCCAATTCTGAAAGAGTATCCAAGATATTCTCATAGCTCTGCTTGCCTGCAAAAGAACCACCTCAGCTGTCAGGTTCTGAGGTCATTTCACAAGCAGGACTTGTTTACAAGACGTAGTAAACTGCACAGCTTTTAAGAGTGTCTCTGAATTGGTGTGTCTGTGTCAGCAGAAAATAACGGATATAAAAAATGCACTTGTCCTACTCTTTTATAGCAGAGTCCTCACAGACACTGGTGTTCAGCCACAGCTAAAAACAGGAACCCAGGAATGCTTCCCAAATACAAAAAAAATCTTCTAGCCCCGACTACTTGTCAGAAGATGACCTGGGTGTACAGAAGTCCCCCTCTCTCCCTAGCTTAGAACAGGAGCAGGAGAAAGGGCAGTTCTACAGATCTCACGTGTCCTAGAGCCAAGATACTGAAAATTAAACACACTGAGCACATTCTTGCTAAATCATGAAATACACTTTGCTGTGGTAGAAGGAAATCAAATGGAATCTATAACAAAGAGATTTATAGAAATATAAATTTACAACCAGCTTTAGAAAACACAGTGATTTATTTAGAACTTGGAAAACAAGGTTCTAAGGGGAAAGAATGAACTAATAAAAAGTTAATGTACACAATTTCACTATACTTCTAATCATTCAAAATAAGACATTGTCAATTCCATAACCATCCTTAGGATGTAAAAGGACAAGAAATAACCAAAGGGTTTTTCATCTCAAAAATACATAGTAAAAGGATAAATCATTTAGATTCCACCTTACTGGTCCAGTAACACAACCAGCCCAAACACTGACAATTCTTTCCTCAGAAAGCCATTAAGTCTTGTTATTTCAAGGTAGATTTACTGACAAGGTTTTCTCTTGGCCCCAAATGTTACTTACCTCTTTCTCTCCTTTTAGGATGTTATTTCATTATTAACATGGGACATCAACATATGAGCACAGAAAAGGAGGATGAAATGAGTTTGGGCCAACCTATCAACTTTTCTGTTTCATGGCAAGACCTTAAGATGAGATAATGGGTAACTCGTCAGCTCAGGAATGGATCGTGAGCCACAACTCATTGGTTCCAGTCATTCTGATCATTCAGAGCACGCAGGCATACAACCAACCATGTACTTAAGTTCAGAAAGCATCTGAAAAGGAAGTAGCAGCACCAAGGGGACTGATCATCTTTATTATGCAACAAGAAGACAAACAGAAAATAAAATACTTTAATTGAAGGAAAAATAGAAGGTACAATTCAAACATAATATTGAAAGCATACACAATGCAATGTGAACATGAAAACACTGGTAAACAAACAGCAATCTTCTGGTAGAGACTGCATGTTTTGAGTACAAACATCACCCATCACAAATCCACAGCTTTTTGTGCATGTCTGAGTTTCGGTGAGAAAGATCACGACCAGCAGCAGCATATTGAAATAGATTGTTTCATTTTCATTAAACACTTATCCAGTGAATGTATTGGATGCAATCTTTTTTATATTAAAAGTATAAAATCTCACACAAAGGCAGTGCCTGCCAATACAGATTTTAACATAGGCAAATAAAGAGGATAAATACTTTGCCAGGGTTTTTTTAATATTGCATTTATACACATTTGTTGTTTTAAAATGTGTATTCAAGTCTCTCAACGTTTAAACAGGACTAAAATGCTCAGCAGCTACATATCAAGTGACAACTAATTATTGCTATAGAAAAATTTGTTTCCCAGAGTTTTAAAATAGGTATAATTTCATTTGCGTTCTTAAGATAAGTTCAAGTAAAAGAAGTAACTAATTCCAGTGTCCATGAGGCATTGTGAATCTGTATTGGCTGTAGGCATTTATTGCCAGTTCATATAAATATTTTACTGAATCTAAAAAAGTTAACTAAACTTACATATGACTATTAAATTCCTTAGGAAAAACGTATGCAGTAATAAAATCACCACGGTATGCACTTTTACTTTAAAAAGCTAAAACTTTAGCATCAGGCTACCTTTAAATTCCTTTCTAAGGGCACTATTTCATAGTTGGCTTCATTGAGCAAAAGAGCAGTAAAACTCCAAACAACCTTTTCCGTTGGATCTGCAACTCCAAATCAGTGTGTGGTCACACAAGCACTAGAGCTGACAGGCGAGTGGGAATAGGCAGACAAGAGTATGGGGGGTGAAGAGGGAAATCAAAGTACAAGATTAAAGCATGGCCTGCTGTCAAAATACTGTATTAAGCCAGTAACAAAATGCAAGACATTGTTATCAAAAGGATGTAAGCTTTAGATGTTGCTGAAATAGGATATTTTTCTCTGTATTTTTGCCAGCTATCCCTTCAGTAATGTTTTACTCCCTTAAAACATAGAAGGTAGATACGTTAAGTTACAGTGTGCAGAGTTTTAGTTCCAACACTCAACATATTAGAACAAAGACTCAGTTCTGAAATCCATTACATTGCAGAATGAGGCATTTCAACCTTACCAGTTATGGAATATGAAATATCCCAGTATTGAAAGAATAATCAAAACTTCTCTTGGAGAGCAAATGAGAGCCAAGAACAAGCACAAGAAGCAGATTGTACTTTGGCTGCACAACTGGTGTTATTACACATAAATCATCAAGCAGACCAGGAAAATGACTGGAAATATTTTCCACCATGTATACAATACCCATGAAGAATAACAGTTTGACAATGGGTGACGGTGACACAGGACGAAGAGTCAGTCCTAACAGGTAAACAATCAGAGCAGTTTCTATTTAGATCTCCAAAATGTAAGGTGTGCAGCTTGCTTTCCTCTTCTCCCCACTAGTAGTAAATAAAAGACCTTAAAGTTCTTTTGGAAACAGATTTTCCATTTAAAGTCAAAATTGCATTATTGCTGTTTTCTCTGATTTTAATGACGGTCTTGCTGGGAATGTCGAAAACTAGAACAGGAACTCTTAAAATACGTTGGTAACTGTTCTAGAGCAAGTTTCTCTTAACTGTTTTTCAAGTCTTTGGATGCAGGAAGTGTCCATGTTTTAAACAGCCTTACCAAAATAAACAAGTTCATTTCTAAGTGTTGGTAGGTCTGAAGCCAATTAGTTCTCTAGTTACACAGTCTTCCATGAAAGACAGGACAGACAAAAACTTGAACTCCAAATGCAGTAACAGAAATTCTTAAAAAGCTCCAACAAAATGAAAAACTAGCTGGTCAGAAAAAAAGTATACCTTTTGCATGTCATCTTGGATTGCTCAGAAAGTATGTCATCTTCCTTAGTAGCTGGGAGTACAGGGAAAACTCCTCACCCATCACTTTAGTAAGCAAGCATCCTAATTCAGTTATGCTCCAAAAGGAGAAAAAAATAGATGGAATTATTTCTAGGCAATGGCATCATTCTTTCTCAATGAAAAGTGAAAAAAACCCTGCTCTGCAGGTTGACAGATAGAAACCAAATATTTTTATTTCTTAAGCTGTTATTTTTATTCACATAGGGAAAAAAAAAATAAATAAATCACAACATCAAATAAAACTTTGTTCTTGAGCAGGAGGAGGAAAAAAAAGTATTATCTCACAGATATCTTAGCAAATGACAGCTGAACTTCAAGAAACTCAACAGTGCAACAGAGCATCTTTGCATGTCTTTCTAAAGATACTTTCAAAGTTTTGGTGAATTAAAATATCTGACATTAATAAAAGAAACCATGTAATTAACAAAGTAGTAAAAGTTAGTCTATCAAGACAAGGGTGAGAAGTTCCAAAAGAGTCCCCAGTTCCAAAGGGACAGATCTCAGTAAAGATATCAAGTTAGTTTCAGTAAAATCATTTATGACAGGTCCTTATGAGCACAGAAAAACAAGTTAAACCTCAAAAGGGGTTACTGAATACCTTTTCTATCAATATACACTTCAGATCACCAACAGAATGAATGTAGTTTTTCTCTTGGATAATCAGCAAGACGAAGGGGGGGCTATACTTTAAAAGTTCACATGACAGGATTCTTGAACTGCATTTTGGTATTGAGCTTCTTCATCAAGCTGAAGATTCTAAACAAAATGAAAACATCATCAAAAGGGACAAATACTCAAGCTGTACCAGAGTCCTTAGTTTAATTATTAATTTTCCACATTTTTTACATAGTTTTGGCACCTAGATGAAGATTCTCCATCTTTACGTGTACTAGATGATTATTTATGTTGCACAGTATCTTTTATTTAACCAAGTACCAGGAGATAAATGAGACAGGATGAATCAGATGAATGGGACAAGGCTCAGTAAGCAAAAAGGTCCATTTTCTCTCCCTGGCTCCACTGCATTACAGAACAACCAGCTCAGGAAAGCTGACTGTGTCACACAATTCTTGTAATGGGGCTCCCAACCAGACATATCCTCCAGTAGGGAAAACAAAATGTGATCCCCAGACAACAATGATCACAGATTGTTGAGAATATACTGCCTTATATATAAAAGCAGTATATAATATAATATACTGCTATTTATAAGGCAGAAAGCAAATACATATCCCAAAAGATGTGTGGTTAACCCTGCTACTTTTGAAGAACCATCTCCAAGTTGTTGATACACCTTTGTAATGCATTTCAGGAATCTTCCCCAAATCAGAATTCCAGTCACCAGTTTTACATCCTCAAACATACAGGATGCCTCATGCTGAGGAGTCCAATGCCCTGTATCAATCTCCAAGCTCTTCATGGCTTTGTCATAGATCACTCAACACAAAGAACAATATGCATCATTTTTGCCATCTTTTAACCAGTGAGGCTGACGCTGCCTCAAATACTATGCTCACCCCACACAAAGCTCAAGCAGTGTACCCCAAAGGCTGTCAAACTCAGCAGAAACTACAATATAAACTCTCCAGCTCTCTGATCTCCCAGGAAGAACTAAACTGGTTGGCTTGACCTGCAATCCTCCCACTGACTACATCTGTGCATGTAGCTCTGCACCTACTCCAAGGTCATTTACTCAAAGTGAGCCTGAAAGAAGGCAACCAGAACAACAAATGAATGACATGTCTCTTTTTGAGATGACACCAGAAGAGAGGTTATAGGGGCAAGCTGCACTATGAGTCCTGAGAATTATGCTTTAGCAATTTCTGCCATGAAAGGTCAGTAAAACACAGTAGCATCTATTCCACTTCCCCCCAGAAGCAGCAGCAGTAAACTGTTCTGGAAGAACAAGTAGTTCAGATTGAGAACACAAAGCTGAAGACTTAAGTCATCAGTCTGGAGCAGAGAACAACTATTGACAACACCTATTCCCAGAACCACAGGATGTTGATAATGGGAAGTTTAAGAACAGACAGGACTAGTTCTGAGTTCTGTACAGAGCATGTCCAGAGCACAAACAAATTTGGTTGGGGTTTTTTTTGTTTTTTGGGGCTTTTTTTTGGTGTTGTTGGTTTTTTGGTTTTTGTTTGTTTGGTTGGTTGGGTTTTTTTTTGGGGGGGGGGGGTTGGGTTTTTT
>JANHGN010022626.1:20198-31567 GCA_024605025.1 Megaceryle maxima | reverse complement strand
AAAAACAAACAAACGACTTAGAGAGAGATTCCGAAATACCATGAGACGTGATTTAGGGCTATGTGAAATACTGTGTGACGGGGGTTGCTTCCCTGTCATTCTCATATGGCAGGATTTTGCTGTGGTGTGAGCAGCCTTTGCCTCTGATACCTGTATTCCACCTGGTTTCCCATCTCAAGCCCAGAACTGGGAAAAAGAAACCTGTTGAAACAAAGTGTTTCTCTGATGTAGTGCAAAGTAGATTTCTTCTGGGTGCCTGCTATGAAAGCCCAAAAATACCAGACATTCTCTTTGCATGGATAGTATTTGCAAATTCCCCCGTGCAGTGTAAGTTACACCCTTTGGAAGTGGCAGGCACCACCTCAGAAAGAGGAAAGAAGAATCTTATATCAAAGAGTTTAGACATTAAGATCTGAGCCAGTAAAGGGATCTTCAGCGTAAGTACCCGCACCTTATGCATTGATTTACTGTCCACATAATAAAGAAATACCTAGAAGCTTAAGTATGATTATGGATTTACAGCTGTGCTGGGTTAATGGCTTGACTCAATGATCTTAAAGGTTTTTTCCAACTTAAATTATTTTATGATTCTGTGATTTATAGCGGTGCTTCTGCTACCAAATCATAGCAGTTAGAGGACTTTAAACAATTACTTCTGCATTTTACCAAGATTCTGCTGCACTCGAGTTACCTTCTTGCACTACTGAAATGTAGTGTTTTCTGGTGTTCAAAACAAGTATCAGTGGTTTCTAACAGCTATGCAGACAAGCTAGGACAGAAAATAGTTTCAATAATAGGATGAAAATACAACTGAGATTTTAGGTTTTGTTAATAAAGAATATGTGCTATGAAAAGAGAACACCGCTCCCTTCACAGATGTTTTCCACAACTGCTTGAAACAGATGCCCACATCCCCACATTTTTGACAGTGTGTATTTTCAGCTAGCAGTGGTCAAGACAGACAAGGGACTCTCCTGCAAGTGCCACCAGCCAGCTTTCACTAATGTCCATGTATTACATTTGTGTGGTAACCACAGCCTAGCTAAATGAGACTACAAGTCCATCAGACCCAATATGTATTTGAACCTGGTACCACAGCTGACGACTCTGATACAGACAGGGATGTGCATTATCCCACTATGATGCACCTTCCATTACCACTTACTTAAAGGATCATCTCTGTTTCACAGTAATCTATGCCCCATAATCAGATGCAATATGATGGGAGAGTACTGTGTGTTGTTTCAGATCCTTAGGAGATTTGGGGAAATAGTGACATGGACAGGTTCTAGGTATGTAGAAGGGCTCCTGAGATATGCCCTTAAATACTCAAGGTTGCGAAGTCCTCAGCCGTCTGAGCTTCCACTGACCTCAAGAGAACGTGTTCACCAGGCACAGTCCAGTATGTTTTGTTATCACTTATTAACAACCCCCTGCAAAGTTACAGGCTTGGGGAAGAGTGTCTGGAAAGCTGCCCAGCAGAAAAGGACTTGGGCTGACACCCATCTGAACATGAGCCAGCAGTGTGCCCAGGTGGCCAGGAAGGCCAACAGAATCCTGGCCTGTATCAAAAGTGGCGTGGCCAGCAGGAGGAAGTGATCACGGCCCTGTACTTGGCACTGGTGAGACCACACCTCAACTGTGTTCAGTTCTGGGCACCACAGTTTAAGAAAGACACTGAGGTGCTGGAGTGTGTGCAGAGCAGGGCAATGAAACTGGTGAGGGGATTGGAGAACAAGTCTTATGAGGGGAGGCCGAGGGAGCTGGGATAGTTTAGCCTGAAGAAGAGGAAACTGAGGGGAGACCTTACTGGGAGGCTGGTGATGGCCTCTTCTCCCTAGTAACTAACGACAGGAAAGAGGAAATGGCCAGAAGTTGCACCAGGGGAAGTTCACATTAGATATTAGGAAGAATTTCTTTACTGAATGAGCAGTTAAGCATTGGAACAGGCTGCCCAGGGAGGTGGTGGAGTCACCATCTCTGGAGGTGTTCAGAAACCATGTGGATGTGGTGCTTTGGGACATGGTCTAGTGGTCATGGAGCTGTTGGCTAGAAGGTTGGACCTGATGCTTTTGGAGGTCTTTTCCAACCTTAACAATCCTATGATTCTATTCTACTGCCAACGTCTCCTCGTATGAATGCGCTTTGATCTACAACATAAAACTTAAGTCACCTGTTGTTGAAGTCGAATGGCTCATGATAGTCTGTAATGCAATATAGATAATAACAGAGCATATGTGAAAATATTTGGGAAAACATTAAGAGCCTATAATTTGCTCTCTAGTCCTCAGGTGCATAGGCCTGTTGCAAGATAATTCTCCCAGATCACCGAGTCGTCTGTAGCAGGAGGTCTCCCCCGTAGTAAGTACGGGCCTGAAAAATGTCAAAACTTGCTTGATAGGAAGGAACATGAAATGCTTTACTGTCTGGATAGTGCAGGTATGCAGGCTGCACACTTTGCCTGGGGTTCATTTGTTTTTCATTTTAGAGCATCTGAGGACATAATTTAATCACGGTGAGGTTGTTTGTTAGCCTTCCTGACAACATGACGACGTGGTCACCATCACTGGTCTCCAGATGCTCTGGAATTCAGACACTGGGGCTAGCTTATGAAGGCAGACAGCACATTAAAGTTTCCTACCAATTTCTGTGCTAGAGTAAAACCCCCTCAAGGATGGGAATGTCAGCCTTGTATGCCAGCCAAAGACCTGAGCCAATAATGACTGTACTGGCGTCAGGGCAACTCAACCTTTCTAGACTCCCACAGTACAAAACCTGTCTAATTTTTCAGAACATTAGAGCCTATTTGTTTGTTTCCTTGCCAGCCTTCCCTAGGTATTTATATACTTTGTCCTGCCTATGGGCCCCTTTTGGTCTCCAGGCTAGCAGTCTTTTGTCAGTTCACACGGGGTGAAATATTTGTCACAGAACAGGGTTAAGTTTTCTGAGATTATCTTCTTTTGGAGACAAATTGAGCAAGTGATTGAAGGTGTATGTCATGCCAGATGCTAACTGCTGCCCCCAGTGTGTCACAGGTTTGCTGTCACCTTGGTGTTTGGTGCCTCAATCTGCCTCTTTTTTTCCTCCTCTGACAGTGTCTCTGTCTTCTGGGATGTTGAACCTTCATGACCAGGTAAGTGCTTTCTGGAGATACCCCAGGGGAGCTCAGTGGGACTGTCGGTAATGATAAAGGAAAATGATGAAAGAAACATGCTGCTTTTTAAACATGAATGAATCCATAGAGACGTGCCTCAGTTATCTAGTGAATCCTAGACAAGGCTTTACTAACGAAAGAGAAGGGCAATAAGGGAAGCCTATTTCTCATCCTCAAAACATGCTGGCACTCCAGTGGTTTCTTTGTTGCACCCCTTCGTGAGGCATGAGGTCATTGCAAATACTATGAACAGGTAGCAGTTTGTGAAGCACAGCAATTTCTGGTTTTGTTTCTGCTTATTGACTTCCTTTATGACTTCTTTCTCCTAAATGAGCAAATGAACATGCATGCTCATTAAACAGAAATATTTGCACTCATCATCTTCCAGACAGCCCTAACTACAGCTCACTCTTAAGGCACTCTCTTTCATGCTACAAAGCCTGAAAGAGCTATTCATCACGTTGTCACTGCTCTGTCTACATATTTATCCTTACATAGACTAGGTTCTTCCTCTTCACCCCATGGGACAGACTACAGCCTAGATGCCCTAAGCAAGGGAAATTGCCCTGCACTTCTAATCAAGAGTTAGTCTCTTTTCTCTAGGGTTGCAGTTCTACCCTATTCTCCCTTTTTTTCCCAACCCTTTCCATGTGCTGGCACTGGCTTCTGTTTGACCCTTCCCTAAGCCAACTGAGCTTGATGAGCTCATTAAAAACTAGCTCAACAGTGATATTGAGTAGTTTTCTGCTGGTTTTGTGATCAGCAACCCATGGTTGGGGCAATTGAGCTTCAGTTCCCTGGGGCTTCAGCTGGTCAGTGCTGCCTGCTCATGCCAGGTGAGGTGTATGGGTCTTGCTCCCCAGGCTTCACCCCCTCTCCAAACCTCACAGCTCTTGGAGCACCTCATTTGTAGGACTGTTTTCTTTCATGAGGTTTGAACAAGCATATTGCTTTACTACTTCTGCCTGATAGGTGTCCAAATCACAGTGCACTGAAAATGAGAAGGGTAAATTAATCAGTTTGAGACACCGTTATCATATAAAAGCCTGACTTGAATTATTAGAATTTGCCTATGTCACAAGCAACTGAAAATAAAGTCTTACACAGAAACCATGCGGCAACCCAAGCTGTAGATACAACTAACAAGCTGTGGCAAACTCTTCTCTGATCCCACAGATACTAGAGATTCAGATGAAAATAGGGGCTCAGGAGGAATTCCCCATCCAGGTCTTCTGTAGGAAGTTAGTTTAGCCTTTGCTGCTCAACTGTGAGTCAAGGTCTCAAATCAGCTTCCTTCAGCAAGGAATCTCAGTTTGTAAACAGCCAGCACCATGTGGAGGGGGCATCCCTGATGTGTCTACACCACCAAACAGCTCAACTCTTTCTTTACTATTACTTCCCATTCGCCAAAATCATCTGAGTTGTCCAGTGTTTTGTACCTATCTAGATAGATTGATTTGCCTTACCATAGGAAGGAATCAGTGCTCTATTTTTTCTAGACTTTCTGCTGTATAAAAGAAAAAAACTTTTTTTTTTTTCCCCCCTGAATTTTAAGGGGCTTAGTGTGGATGTGCTCATGAAATGACACAGAAATATAGGACTGGGGGCTCAACCAGATAGTAAGCAGTTGTGATTCAAAGTGAGGACAATTCAAGAAGTTCTGGTAAGTGCACAAAATGTGAGTTTTGCATAGATTTATTTTTTTTTAACCACAGCATTTTAAGGTCTAATCAGACTCCATCAACACATGAGAAACTAAGGTTATCCTACTATTCCATCATACTCCTAGATGGGCACTTTGCATGGATGTGTACAGAGGTCTATATGCCTACAAGAAATTATGGAATTATGGCCTATAAGAATTTGTACCAGGCTTTCACTCTTTCCAGCATCATGAAAGGGATGGAGTTAGCTGGTAGTAAGACAGAAACTGCTTTCATTCTTATAAACTCATCAAGATTCTTGTTCATGATAAACAAATCCATGTATCTGTGAGAAGACCTATGACTGCAGCAACCCACAAATGGGAATCTGAGTGCCAGTTTGTCAGTCAGACTAGTGACTGATAATGACACAGGAGCCAAAATGAATGCATCTTGAGACCTTTAAATATGATTTTCACAATGCAGCTTCATGACAGTTGGAAGAACTTTATTTTTATTTGCAAATTCAATACTGTTGTCATAAAAATCATTAAAAAGGTGATATAGACAGAAGAATAGACCTGTGTTTCCAGTTGAGTCTACTCATCACTATTGACATTCAGGCATATCAAGTATCTTCTGCATTTTATACCCTAATTTTAAGTCATTTCTCTAGGGTGTGAGACATAGCTATTCCCTATGAAGAAATTCATGTGGTGCTCAGCTTGTCAGCATTTTCCTGGTCTGGGGAAAAAAAGGCCATTGAAGAGTGTCAGACAACTTTGCCTCAAGGCAAAATGACATCCAGTCAGGTGTTAAACTTTGTCCTGCCTCTAGCCGGTTACTACACTTTTATTTCATCTCTTGGCTGGATGAGCCACTGCCATACCCTTTTTTCCTTCCTCTTTGAACTCCTCCACACCCATACTGACAGTATGCAGAGAGAAGTGGGACTTCTCCTCCAGGCGCTCGTTAAAGGTCAAAAGAATTTGATTGAATTTGGCAGTAAAGAAGAGCTGTCCTCTTTTATCCCCTAAACAGAAAGATAACATTGTAACCTTCAAAGCCTAAACTGATCCCCGTGAAATTAAATTTACCACAATTTCTCCTAAATTCATGGGCCTAAGTCTGGCCCATGGGTGGGTGATGCATCAGCTATTGGTGACTAATAGAACTTCAGAAAGGAAATATTAATGTAATTAGGAGTATAAAGAGAGTGATGATTTACTTACATGTGTTAAGATGGAACTTGGAGATTAAGAGAAGAAAGGATAATCAAAGTGGAATTAAGAATATGGAAATATAAATGATACCATCATGTTTTTTGAGAGTAATACTGGAAATTTTTGCTTAAGTTCATAGTTTTCAAATTAGAAACTTACTGTATTGAATTTTCAAGTCCTCTTGTAGTGTTAGTAACAGTTACTTCTGCAGAAGAAAATCTTTCACTCCTGGAATATGAAAGAGAACTTCCTAGTTGTTTTCTAACTTGTATAAAGAGATAAAAACCACAGAGTATTTCATATTTGGATGGATAGGTAGGTAGCTGGACTGTATTAGACATTCTATCTAGGCACAAAAGCCTACTAAAACAACCCTAAGGTTTATTAAAATTGCTTCAAGCACAGCATAAGGGCAACATCATTACCATCATTACCAATGTCATACTGTAATATGTTTACATAAAGATGCTGCATTCAGAATTTGCTGTTTTTCTGTGTCTTTAACCACATATTTATCATTAAAATAATGTGCAGTATTCCCCAGAACATCCCTTTACATCACAGTGTTTTGGGAATTCATTGCTATGTCTTTCTTGTGAGCATGTTTTCAATTTCATTATTTATAAATTTGCCAGTGATTGATCTTATGAAACTGTTCTGTTTTGCTTTTGCCCTTTCCCTTCTAATAACCAAGTTTTTAATCATTACTCACCTTGGGTACTCTTCCAGAAGTATTACTGAGATCAGTGGAACTATTCATAGCCAAGGTATAAATAAGCATTATCGGATTTGACCTTCAGACACCTCAAAAAAATATTCTCCCATCTCATTATATAGGCATAATCCTGCTCTAAATTCAAGAGCAAAAATACTTTAAAATCACCTCTGACAAACAGTGTCTACTCTTCACAGCTGAAACTGCATTTTTTTTCCCCTCCTGCTATAATACAATTATCTTCTCTGTAGCTCTGTTATGGGAAAAGATGATGCAAATGATGAAGCAGTATATTTTTTGGCACTTTGTTTCTGAGTTGCTGTGAAATGCATGCTCTCTTTCCAGACTGGAGATGCTGCTGTGTTCCTTAGGAGCCTGGGAAGTTACCTAGAAATTAAACCTGTTGCTGGTGATTTCCTTTATAGAAGCAGTTTGCTGAAGTAATTGCTTTAGTACATCCCGGTCTGAAAATATTACATGAAAATATGCTTGCTTGCTTTTTTCCATTTGAAATGCCAAGTGGGAGGCAAACATAATTGCAGACTGCCTTTATCTGGCTATTTGGTTATCAGTAATAGTATTGTCACGACATTTTAGTCTTCGGAGCATTGCAGAAATGTAGCTCTACATTCTGTGCTGATTTACAGTTAGGCCAGATTCACTGAAACATTACTTGAACTGCTTATGGGAACAAATCAGTTCTGTATTTGGCCTGACACATCACTGGTCAGTTCCAGCAGCTTTGAGTAAAAGGTATCCCGACCTTCCTTCATCCCTGGGACAAGACACTCTTAAATCAGATTGAAAATTTAGAACCATAAAGGATGGAAGATGGAAAATGCTCAAGGAAAAAGTTTCTCTCTATTATGAGATAGTTTTTCATAGAATGTGAGTTATATGTATCCTTCTAATACACTGAGAAAACAGTTTCAGTGAGATAAAGTTGCAGAAATTATTAATGCTTGTTAATATTTAATCTAAATCCCTAATTTAAACAGAAGTGCTAGGTGAAACTCATTCCAGATTTAATATGATGCAATCTAATTGACTTTGAACACCTGCTTGTGTCAAAGCTGGCCTGTTCAAGGAGTAAAAATAGCAGAGTAAAGAGCACTTTTAGAACATATTGGAATATAAGGTATTATTATTGGAGTGAGCTTGTTCCTATCTAATTCAAATAAAGAAGTTTGTAATTCTCTAAAGCTCAGATGAGATTACTGTAAAATAACAGCAAGATTGTTACTCTTAAATCAGAAAAAGGAGAAAAGAGAAAATTAATTTGCTATAGACAAATGAAACAAATGAAAAAAAACCAACTGCAATTAAAAGGTGAAACAAGAGGGGGCTTTCCAAAAGACAATAAAGCAGATACAAAGTGTAAACCAAAAACTTCATTATAGAATATGTACATGAAAAATGAGAATGGAAGAGGGTAAAAGAAAAATAAATAGGAATATCCACTCTGTAAGGCATTGGTGACTGTAGAAAAAGATTTCCATTGTTAGTGAAATGGCAAGTAGGGACCTGATCACATAGCCTGTTGCTGGCCAGCTGAATGCTGAGGTATTTTCTTAGCAATTAGGAATATTAACAGTTAAAAGAATACCCAAATGAAGCCTATGCTAAAATTCTTCAGTGAAGAATGATGGATTTGAATTTAAATTCTATTATGCGGTTTTGATTAGTGTTAGAAATTAGCTGATTTCTGGACATATGGAAAATTCACAATAACAAAAGGAGATAAAAAATGGAGTACAAATGGAGACATTGCAGTGAACACTTGCTCACTGTGTTCTTCAGAGTGGGTAGAAAACAATCCATCCATTTCAGTGAGCTTCAGGTCAAAGCCTGTGTTTTGATAGCTAAGATATGCAAGTTCACAATGTGCTTATATTTGTTCTAAGTATATCTTGTGATCACAAAAGATGAAAGATTTGTAACAAACCTTTTTATGAAGGCACAAGAACTGTTAACACCTTGAAACTCGAGGCCTTTTTTTTTAATGGAAGAATTTAGGCAATCCAGAGAAGTGGAGTTTGTTCTCCATATAAAATATTTACCCCATTTCCTCTGTCCTCAAATTGTCATTATAGAGGATGAAAAACTAGTGGGAAGCTAGCAACAGTGAAGGGAGTCATTACAATCTTGTGGTAGATGTTTAAAACCCTGTGTTCTGCCGTGGGGCCCCCCAGCGTAAGAAAGCCATGGACCTGTTGGAATGGGTCCTGAGGAGGGCTGTGAACATGAACAAAGGGTTGGAACACCTTCCCTATGAGGACAGGCTGAGAGAGTTGGAGTCATTCAGCCTGGAGAAGAGAAGGCTTCAGGGGGACCGTAAAGGGGGATTGCAAGAAAGCTGGGGAGGGACTTTTTACAAGGGCATGTAGTGATAGAAGGGGCGGTGGCTTTGAACTGAAAGAGGGTATATTTAGATTAGATATTAGAAAGAAATTCTTCACTGTGAGGGTGGTGAGACACTGGAACAGGTTACCAGGAGAAGTTGTGGATGACTCATACCTGGGAGTGTTCAAGACCAGGTTGGATGGAGCTTTGAGCAACCTGGTATAGTGAAAGATGTCCTGACCCATGGCAGGGGGGGTGGAAATAGATATTTAAGATCTCTTCCAACCCAAACTATTCTGTGACTCTATGAAGGAATTGGTTTTTTCTCAATGTATGCTTACATTGCAGAACTCCTTGCCTTGTGGAGGCCAAATGTTAAGAAGGAGGTTAGATTAATGGAAATCAGAAAGTCCCAAAGGTTTTTATTCTCAGACACTTGCAGCATTTACCAGGAAAGAGCTCCTGTACTCTTGCTCTGTTTCCCACTTGAATTCTCATCACCTCTGTGAAAGGAATGGTTTTATGAAGCAGCTCCCAAATGGCTGCAGTTACATATAAACATAAACTGAAGTCTGGGTCAGCTTGTCTTAAAGCATTAATCTAAAATCTGTGCCATTTCAGGAGATTAAAATGACAGCTTATTTGTCCCTTCTGTGGGACACTGAGATTTTGAGGTGTTGTAGGAAGTAACTATAGAATGGGGCTGTCTCCCAGATGCTGGGCTACCTCATCCTCTGCTATAAATGAGACCCATGTGAAGGCTAACAACTGTCCAAGGCTTTATTTTTCAAGTTTTTGAATATCAAGCCATAGGTGCTCTCTTGCTTCTTAATTAACATTTGGAAAGATGACAAGATTTACATTGACATGGTCCAGCTAGTTGAAAAGGAAAGAAGAAATTAAGCAGTGTGGATTTTATGAAGTAGTGTAATCTGTCCTGGATGTAAGTAAAGAAATGAGTCGGTAGAGACTATAGAAATGAAAATGCTTTGCAAAAATTGCATAACTTGATCAAAACTCAGACGAGGATAGATGCTTGGTGTTAAACTATCTTAAACTATCTGATAGCAGTGCTAACTTATTATTCTGGTCTTTGTAGCTTCCTCCCACCTGATCTCCTATTTCTGAGACATTTTTCTGTTCACCTCTTTCATTAGGTCTCTCTGACAAGGCAGGTGGCTACTTGTACCCCATTTGTTTCATGCTGGAAATAAAATCACAAGAGGCTACAGAAATAAGTGGTTCATATTTTCACCTTGCTGAAATAAACATTAACTCTGAGCCCTCAGATGTTTGCAGGAGATCTGACTCAGGATTTATCAGGTCCTTGAAATAAACTGTTAACTGTTAACCAGTAAATGCAGGCTGGTTTGGTCACATCCTAAGATCAGTTATTGCCAAGGAATGAAATGATTAATGACCTTGACTAACTGGGTTTCTCATTGCAGAAAAAAAAAAAAAAAGTCCTTTTCTAAGTAAAGAGTAGATTAGCATCTACTGTTTGTGCATAGTAACTGCATTAATGTAATATGATAATGTAGCAGTAAAAATAACTGTTCAGCAGGGTGTAGTCAGGGGAACAGGTCCAGTCTCCAGTCTTGACATTATCTGAATTAGCAGAATTGTATTCTAGCCCTCTTTACCGTCCACTTTTTTTTCAGAAAACAATACCAAAAAAAATGGCCAAGGGTGGGCTCTTGGGACCTCAGCCCAAGGTATTAAAGTATTTAATAGATGGTATTTAAAAGATGTGTATCACAGAATCCCAGAATCATTCAGGTTGGAAAAGACCCTTGGGGTCATTGATTCCAACCATCAACCCTACTCTACAAAGTTCTCCCCTACACTATATCCCCCGACACCACATCCAAACAACCCTTAAACACATCCAGGGATGGTGACTCAGCCACCTCCCTGAGCAGCCTATTCCAGTGTCTGACTACTCTTCCTGTGAAAGTTTTTTTCCTAATGTCCAGTCTAAACCCACCCTGTTGCAGTTTGAAGCCATCCCCCCTTGCTCTATCGCCGATTACCTGTGAGAAGAGACCAGCACCAACTTCTCTACAATCTCCTTTCAGGCAGTTGTAGAGAGTGATGAGGTGTCCCCTTAGCCTTTTCTTCCGCAAACTAAACAGTCCCAGCTACTTCAATTACTCTTCATAAGGTTTATTCTCCAGGCCCTTTACCAGCTTCATTGCCCTCCTCTGCACTCGCTCCAGCACCTTGATATCTCTACTGTATTGAGGTGCCCAAAACTGGACACAGTACTCAAGGTGTGGCCTCACCAGTGC